>JACCIC010000013.1:3315000-3337500 GCA_018907035.1 Sycobia sp. Sy_11
CACACACACACACACACTCTATATTTCGTTACGGTCGTTTGCGTCGTTTTCAAAGTAGGCAAAGTCGCGCGCTTTTCAGGCATTAGATTATGGATACGTAATCAAATCGAATCGTTGATTTGGCACGAGCAATTTTTTTTTTTTTTTGCTATGAATTAATTTTTTTTTTTTCATATTATAATAGATAAATTTTTTAGCTTGAAAATTGTTCGAATTGACGATATACAAACTAAAACAATTTTTCACGTCTTGACTCTGATATCTTGATACTAATAAATTAAATTTTATTGAAATATACAACTATTATAATATTTAATGAAAATTAAAAAAAAATTATAATTGATCGGCTGAGTTTTTGAATTATGCGAAACATCTATAGGGAAGATGAGAAAAATTAAATTTTTTGTTTTCCCGGGTAAATTTTTGTTTATTTAAACACGAGCTACATTAACATATTTTTAATTAATGAGTGAGAAAAAAACAATTAGTTTTATTAAATAATATTTTAATAATATTATTAATTTATGTTTTTTACTATGTTCAGAACTTATATTCATATGAGGCCAATCCGTAACATTATAATATCAAATTATTTTGAAGATTAATTATTTAATGATTTACTAAATACTTTCGATACGTATAAGCGTAGTTATAAGCGTAATTGATGTCTATACATTAATGATTTTTAAAATAAAGAATTTTAATATTGACTCATGCTTGAATATTTCTCGAATAAAAATAAACAATAATAAGATACAAATTTTTCAAGTTACATTGTTAGTATTGATTAGTCCATGATTATTAGATTAGCTTATTAAATTTCAATAATGTTTAACTTTTATAAAATTTTCTTTTGTAAATTTATTGATAAATTAATTTATCTTTTGGGCATTGAAGATAAATGGGAACCGTACTCATTTGACATATTATTATGTCAATATTATATTTGCAACATATATATATATAGGCATATTCGTAGTGTTTGCAGTCTTTTTCAATTATTCCGCGAGATTTTTGTTTTCAAATCAATGGAAGCGTTTTATTTTTTTTATGGATGCAGTTAATTAAGAATTCGCTATATTATTGACGAAATAGCAAAATTGCGCACACCTCTAGACAAACTGCACAACCGGAACTGTAGTAATAAATCATTTTACGAAATAGTCAAGCGTTTCGTCTTGTCATCAACGTCATTAAAGTTTTGTCAGATTGTTAATAATATCATATCGTATTTATCTTGTCGTGCCTATAGTTTGCAATTATGAAATACAAAGGAGGAAATAAAAAAAATATAATTGCCTTATATTGATTGAACTTTATATTAAACTTTAATAACAATGGAATATAGTAGGATAGTAGTGAGCGTTGTCACGTTAAGTATGAACTATTTAATTTTTTTTTAGATTTGAATTCTGTTTGTTAATTAAAATAAAAGAAATAAAAATAATGCAATTATTTCATTTGGAGTATATATTTTGGTAAAATCTCGCCTCGGCTTTTACGATCGGATGTTCTAACAAAAAAAGAACACAAGAGATACCAACGATTTAACAGTAGTAGTTATAGAATAAACGTCAGATATTGTTAAAAGGTTCGCAAATAACATTTAAGCCCCCAACCGTACCAGTATCTACCAATACTGAAACGTACTTTTGCAAAGCATCAATCGCGTATCGTAATCCACACTGTGAAGTCGCCCAAGTCACGACCGTCCTCCGTTTCGCCCGCAGGTATTCCTGATCCTCGGCCTCGTCGCCCTCGCCCGGGCCGAGGAGCCCGCGAAGAAGCCGGCCGACGCCGCCCCCGCCGAGACGGCCAAATCCGAGGAGAAGTCGAAGCGCGGCCTCGAGTTCAGCCTCGGCGATCACTTCGGCTTCGGCGAGCTCGGCCCCGGCTACGGCCACCTCGGCGGCCCGGCCCTCGTCGGCCACGAGCACATCACCCACGACCACATCAAGGCCGTCACCATCACCAAGCACGTGCCCGTGCTCCAGCCGTACCCGGTGCACGTCGAGAAGCACGTGCCCTACCCGGTGAAGGTGCCGATCAAGGTGCCCGTCGACCGGCCCTATCCGGTCCACGTGCCCCAGCCCTACCCGGTCATCCACGAGAAGCACGTGCCCTACCCGGTCGAGAAGCCGGTGCCCTATCCAGTCAAGGTCCCCGTCAAGGTGAGTCCTCGACGATCGCCGCTATGCGCTCGGAGTGTCTTAGCGAGTTCGCGTCACAATAAAATTCCCTCCCTTTCTTCCTCGGATATTGAATAAAATTCTTTTGCTGTGAAAACATTGGTGAACGATAAATACATTGGCTTTTAGATAACGGAACGACAAATCCAGAAGTAACTCGTGCGAGATATATCCCGGAAGATACTAATGAGAAACGATTCTTCTAATGTTCAAGAAATTTGGGATAATTTTCAAATCGCGACGCGATTCGAATTCGACAATTTCTTTACGCGCCTCAAGAAAATCTACAGTGCGACGCGCATTCGTTCTTCCGCAAGTTGCCGCCTTGGGCTTGTCGTCCTGCGTAATACGAATAACTCGTTCGTTCGAGCCTACACGATCGCGCCTACATCAGCCGCGCAACTGATTAAGAAACCGGATACGTGTGAAAATCGAGCGGCCGGATTCGTGCTATCCGCGAATGGTTGCAATTTCGTTCTACCAATAACCGGGGACAGACAAAAAAAAAAAAAAAAAAAACGATCGCTCGCGAACTCTTCTTATTCTTTCGCGATGTTTCTAATTAATATGATATCTTTATCCTCGTTCCTCGCAAAACATTACGCGTACGCCAGAGATATACCGAAGATTTATATACATAATCCGACATAATTTATACTTCTTTCATTGCAAAGAAAGACTTGCGCGGTTCGACAGCTTGAGCGCCAGTGTGACCGCGCGCGTTACCCGCGCAGCTGTTAGGTTGCGCGCGACCGCTCGCTCATTATTTGCATTCGACTTCCCAGGTCCCCGTGAAGGTGCCCTACGAGGTTAAGGTGCCGATCAAGGTGCCCGTCGAGGTCCACAAGCCCGTGCCCTACCCGGTCAAGGTGCCCGTCGTCGTCAAGGAGCCCTACCCCGTCTACATCAAGGAGCACCACCACGAGCCCCACGGCTACGACTTCGGCCACGGATACGGCCACTACTAAGCTCGCCACGGTAATCCCGGCGCATTCGCCGACTTGATCCCGAAAATTTCACGTCTTCGTTTTTTTTCTTCTTCTTCTTCTTCTTCTTTTTCTTTCGTTCCGTTTCTTTTTTTTTTTATTTTACCCTCCTTCGGCGACGCGCATATAATGGAATCATCGACGATCTCAGGAGTGAGGAGGGCTATCGTTCGCGCCAAATTGTCTCGGCCCTTGAGAGGCGCAGAAATCTCTGCCGCCCGTCGTGGAAATGGGGAGGAGGACCACGTCGATGGCTCTCCGCTCCCCCCCCCCTCGGCCGGGAGTCGAAATTGTACAAAAATAAATATGTATTTATATAAGGACGGCGCTCCGTGCCGACGTCCCAGAAGAAGCTGTTTGTAGAGAGAGAGAGAGAGAGCAAAAAGCCGTTGGCGCGGCGGCGCGCGTTGCCCGCCAACGCACGATTTTTTTTTTTTTTTTTTTTGTTTTTTTATTGTACACGTACATGTGAATAAAGTCTATTTTTTTTTATTAAAAATCTATCAGTATGCTGTGTAATCATTTCGCAATAACCCTACCCTCCTATTCCTCGTCGACTCGGTCGCGCCGAGCAACCGTATAAACTAATCCGCGCGCCCGGCGGGGGTATTCACGATGGAGAAAAATGTCGCTTTCGACCACGATAATTAAATATTCGTATATAAAAAAAAAAAAAAAAAAAAGAGATAAGAACCGGCTACTTAGAACGGCTGGTTAACCTTGTTGTCCATTGAACCGTGCGCGCGGCGCGCCCGCGCTCTGCCATTGCAAGAGCGATATAGGATTGAACGAGGAAAAAACGGAACCTGACCGGATCTTATCTCCATTCACCCCCCCCCCCTACTTCTCCACGCGGAGGACTAAAAATCGAACTCATTAATGTAATAGTGATTTTTCGATACGCGGAACAAAAACTCGTATTACATATATATATATGACATGACTAATGGATAACTCGTATTATATACGTGCTACAGAAATCCCTATGACTTCGGTATATATATATATATATATATATATATATATATATATAGAGAGAGAGAGAGAGAGAGAGAGAGAGAGAGAGATATTTATATATTTATGTATAATTGCTCAATAATGTGGCCAAATTAGGATAGTGAAAGATCGATCATTACATATACTCGACGCCCGTGTGCCCCTGATATCTCACTCCGTCCAATGTACATCGGCACATACGCGAACGGGTTCGACGCGGACTGTCGAGTATTTGCACGGGCTACAATATATTTGCTTTTCGAGACCGTACGCGCGCGCGCGCAAGAATCCAAGCCTCCAGCTAAATCGTACACGATTACCAAACCTGATCCGAGCTCGGAAATTTGATCGGACCAGTTATTTTTGTTGTTTTTTTTCGAACCCACGCGTTAAAAGTGACCGCGGAATGGCTTCGGAAAATTCACACGCCTTTTTCATCCCTCCAGCCCTTCCCACCTCTCTCCCTCTCTCTCCCTTTCACGCTCATCCCCTCTCTTTTTCTCTCCTTCTCGGCGAAAAAAATCACGAAGATGACGCGATTGCGATCCGTAAGTCGCTGCTGCACTTGTCGCGAATTTCTCTTCTCTCTGTCTCATTACCGGTTCGCAGGCGCCTCCTGCAATTGCGATACTGCTATGCGATTTCGTTACAAACTTGTATCTCACTCACACTCTTCCTCGCCGCGCTCGCGCACCAACGAGACTCGCAGTCTTTCGACACTTCCTTCGTCGATGTGTCTCGCACTCTCCGTCTCTTTCTGTCGACCTTTAACGATATATATATACACACACACATGTATATTTAATGCAAAAAAGAGTCATGACTACAGCCTATCGCGACGTGAGAATTTTCCAGCCGCGGATCGATCCAAACGGAGAAAATGCATTCCGAAGAACTTGCGTTTCTTCAATGCGCGCGCGCTCTTTACATCCCGCGGCTTATATATGTATATACACCCTATCACTCGATATTCCTCCTCGTCATTAACCGCGCAATCCTCGCTCCAACGCAAGTGCTCGGTCCATAGATATAGATAGATTCCAATCGCATCTTATATTTTATCGTTCGTTAAAGGCATCTTTCCCTTGTCTATTGAAAACTTATATATATATATATATATACGCCACCGCAACGAGACCTTACTGCCATTGAATAAAATCCTTATTGTGAACCAATCCTATCATACTCGCGATAAAAGTTGAATTGGTTTTTAATTGTCGAGATTGAAATCTTTCACGGCTTTGAAATACGTAATATTTTCATTTTTTTTTCTTAATAACAGGCTTGATTTTTTTATATACTGCGTATAACTAAACTATTGATAGAAATGGACCGTAAGCTTTGAGTTAATTACTAGAAGCGAATCTGCGGTAAGTAGTTTCTGCAAGTGTATGCGCATAAACGATGTGGACAAGTTTTGTAAGATGTATTTTTAAATAGTAAAGTTATAGTATAAATTAAAATCCTTAATAAAGTGATAATTTATGCACATAATGTATATAATGCAATCTTTAAAAGAAAAAAAACTATATAATTTTACCAATTAATAAATATTCTATACACTTTGTTTATTAGTCGACGTATATTAGAAAGTATATCATAAATGTAAACTATCGATTTAGATAGTCTGAAAAAATTACCTTATCGTGTATTTTTATACCTGTATATAACTACATTAACTACATATATATATACGTTACAAACGTATTTGAAATTATTTCAACTGAAATTCCTGCTAAATAGAAAATTGCATAAACTCGCGCATTGCTATCGATTTTCATATTATATTATAAATGAATAATTCGCAACGCCGGCAATATACTGGCATCAATTATAATATGACACATCGAGCTTGCTGAAGTTTTTCAAAATTTCAGAAAATTTATACTCGCCTCTCGCGCGCAACGTTAAAAGTTAACTTACTTGTTTGGAAACAACTTTTCATAAAAATGAATATTACATTGGCAAAGCGGCTTTATTACACATTCATCGAAAGTTGAGAAAGACAATTAAGAATTCCCGCGTTACTTGCAACAGCAGATATATATATATATATATATATATATATATATATATATATATATATATATATATATAAGGCAACAACGCCTTGCGCGCTAATGACCATAATAGATTTATACATCGACTATCAGTGCTCAAAAAGAAAAGGTCAGGCGCTTTTCAAAAATTGTCATACGAATAAAAAAAGTTATCAACTTAAGAGAAAATAGAAGCTTGTACGTGTAGATACATTTTTCTCAATTTATTCGCGTACGAAAATATCAATGGGCGCAGCCTTTACGTACGCTGCGGCGCAGGATGATGCAAATATAATCGCGCATTACAATTTCACGTGGGAGCATCTGATGGCGTAGAGTAGCATATTATGATCTTCGACGCGGAGGAATATCATTAATAAAGTCAATTGCCAAGATCGCAATTCCGGCTATGTTGGATGGATCAATAGAAGCCTCAAAAAGTGCATAGATGAACAGAATTATTGTCTGAATAGCCAAGAGAGTGGATATGGCATAGAACGAGCCGTTGTTTCGAAATTAATCACGATCTTAATTAGAATCGAACAGAGGTCGTTTCAATTGAACTAAATAAATTTAAGTACGAATTCGCCGAAATGTGAGGGTAAATTTTGTGATTCTATAACTATAAAAACGCATGGTTATAATAAAAAAACGCATAATGTGCAAAATTGTCGATTTTTGTATTTTGGACTCGATAAGAATTTTCTTTATAATACGGATCGTTGCCATAATAAAAACAGATTATTAATAAATAAATTAGCTTGCATCGATCATAGATTTGATGAAATAGATCATAATTCAAAACTGTACATCCATATGTATGTATAGTAATATTCATTGATTATTATTCATCTGTAGTGTCTAGTGGATATATTGGATGGATAATTACGATAACGCGTATCTGATCACTACATTTACATTCGAAATCTTACAGAATAGCCGGTATGAAATATAATTTTTACAAACTAAAAGTTTTTCACAGTTCTGCGTAACCTTTAAATAATCATGCGATGATGCTAAATTACATGCGCATATAGCAGAGCTGATTCAACAGCGACGCATAAATGTCCAAATCTCACTACGTTGTCCTCAGAAATCTGTAAACGAATTAATGAAAAAAACGTATATAATGTGTTTAAAGTTAAAATTCTTAAATAATACCAATAATAATAATGTATTCGCCATATACTGAGTAATTTAGGAATAAGGGGGAAATAAGGGATAATAATAAAATAATAATAATAACAGCAACGAAAGCAGCAACAGCAACAACAACAACGCCAACAATAATAATAACAACAACAACAATAATAATAATAATAATAGCTTTAAACGAATTTCTTTACAACAGCAGCGCGAATAAGAAGGGACCGAACGATCGGACGAGCATGACGAGTGTAAACGAGGATATTATAGATCAGGTGAAAACGACGCGCACGTACGCGCAAGGCGCGTTGTACAACACGTCCGTTTCGTACCGGCTCGCTTTCCTCGCGCTATTGGCAGCGCGCCGCCCGCAGATCTTATCGGCGCGCCTCCTTCATGCACTCGGTACCGCTCGCCGCAGTTGGTCGGCGCGGGAGGGGGGTGGGGGGCCGAACCCCTCCTTCAACCGCTCGAATTCGGCATTTGACTGATCAATGCGTATTTTTATGCCTCGCTGATTGCGGCAAAAAAGAAAAAAAAGAAGAAAGAAAAAGCAACTGGGAGCTTTATTTCGGCCGTGCGAGATATTGTAACGCTGTGCTCCGCGACCCGCATTATTCGGCGATTTCGCAATTCTCGTGTTTCGAGGGCCACATTCGTAAGAAAGCTGAATTCGAAACGAATGTAAAGTTGTGGCGCGCGTTGCCGTTTGGCCTGCATCGGCATTCGTCGGATGCAAAGCAAAAAAAAAGGAGATAAATTTCGGTAAATCGCTCGATAAATTTCGGCCCCGACCAATGAGACAAAAACATACGTTTTGGTAAAATTCAATCTTGTCATTCGAGATATTATCTGCGAATCGTCGGGCTCTTGGAAATCGTCCGTACCCGCCTGCCATACTTTTCCAACAAGTTCGCAGATTCGACAAATCCCTGCATCGCGCCACTGACAAATGTTAACGCTCAGAGTCAGTTCTGGTAAGATTGTAGGAGACGCTCGGAATCGGTGCCGCGCTCGATTAACGCTGAAGGATGCGCCGATAGAAGCATCCCTTACCCGTCTTAGTTCCCGTGTGCACCGGCATCCTGCTGTATTATTACCATTCTAATAATTTTTTCAATTGAAAACGTACGACTACGTAATTTTTAACGTTTTTTTCTGGGAAGATTGTTGACAATCTGATGTAAATGATAATTTTTATGAATAATGTAAATTCAACATACTTTATTGCTTACTGACGAGTGTAAATAATGTATTTAAATATTACATAGTCTATGTTAAAATAAACCTACAATATTTTAAATTTTTTATAATTTTCTCTTCGATTTGTTTTTGATTAGTTGTCGTTTATAGCAGTTCCATAAGCAAGATTAATGTTTTGCATTGTCTGTAAAAACGATTATAAAGCCATACGTGTAAATAAAAATGAAATTATTATTCTAATTGTTTTAATAGAAATGGAAAATTCTAGTATTACGATTGAATAAATAATCAATTCATGAATAGATAAAAATCCATCAATCGACAAATTATATTTATATTCGTTTCACATAGCGAGATTATCTAATAATCAAGAACCTTCGGTAATATGAAAATCGTCTTTAAATTTCTTCTTCGATTTATTTAACTCACGTTCGCAGAGAACGCATTACTATCCAATACTATCGAGTTTTCCCCTTTTCGAGTCGCTAATATTTTCAGCTTTACCGCACTCTTCATCCAGAATCCTTTCCTCGATTTTCTGCACTATATTTCATGTAAAGTACACCGAAGATGACAAATCAGCCGATAGGGGAATACTTGACAAAATCCCATCCGCGAGTGATCGAAATGGCCTCCCATTGGCCCATGAGCCGAAAATCTGCCAATATGCCGACGACAAGGACAAGGAACATCGGCAATGCCTTAAGGACGAGACCATGAGACCATTTGACAATGCTGGAACAAAATACACCAGAATCATAATTTCGAAATTTAGATGTAGAAATTTGGGTACATAGCAAGCCTTGTAATGCAGCTTAGAAAAGCAAAGTCGGAGAAAAGATCGCAATAATCTTCCTGATAAATAACAAAAAAAAAACATATTAAATTGATTTGAACATTTATATTTCTTTACCAGTTTCGGTGGTTATTTTCCACTCATTTCAAGCTTTATTAAACAATTGATTAAATAAAATCTAATTATAATTTGGAATTATTTTTCTTCAAATATTACGAAAAATGTAATAAGTTAATTATTTACTTAATATATCTAAAAAAATTAAATAAACATAAAATTTTTTTTATTTAACTTTAATTTTGTATAATAGTATATAATTATTCTTACTATTTTATGTAGTACTGACCACCAAATATTTGTATTATTTATATTGTAATATATTCAATTATTGACTTTATGATGTTTAATTGAGGATTTGAGCTGCGTCAGCGGTAATTACTGCTGATGTGGATAATTTTTACAATGCATAGATAAGTAACTAAACAAAATACGAAAATTCTCTATTTTCTACTCCAGAAATGAAAGCAATTTATGCATTAAATACACAAATACTAAGTAACTCACGATTAGTAGACCACAAATAAAAGTACAGTAACAATGATTCTAACGAGAAACTATCGTTGAACAGCAAATAATTTAACAGAATCAACAATTAATTCCGATATTGATTCATGGAATTCTTAAATATATTTTCATACATTTATATCAATAAAATTAAGTTAATAATAACCATTTATTAATACAATTGATTAAATATATTAACATAAATAAATACGTTTGCATCGTACATAATAAAATTTTACATGTTAAAAATTCCTTGTTCGTGTTATAAATGTTGATTTTGTAATCACTGTTGATTTTCAATAATTATCCTTGTGTTGTGCTCGCGACTGTTCCAAATATTTTTATACCTTATCGGATATGGTTTTACTTTCTCATAATTGCCGGAGTCTAAACAACTTCCTGAACAGTAAAGTCTAATTAAAAATTTTTCGCTTAAAAAAGTTAAGGGTACACGCGGCCTTTAAATTTAATAAAGAAAAAAACCCTTAGAAGTAAGGTACCTTATAATATTATATATAAAACGTTTCTTTTCTATAATCGGTAGATATTATTAGCTGTGATTTAAGGGATTCTATAAAAGCTATTATTAAATCCACATGATTTGAAGTTTTAATAGAAAGTTTGTGCCAAATCCAAATTCACTTTGTTCTTCAATATATTTATTTTGGTATGAAAAGGAATTGTATTTAACAAAATATAAAAAAATTAAAAATATAAATAAGTCTAATTTAATTAATAGTTAACTAAAGTATCAGTAACATATTTATAAAACTTTTTCTTCATAACCAAATTTAATTTCCTCTCTCTCTCTCTCTCTCTCTCTCTCTCTCTATATATATATATATATATATATATATATATATGCTTTGGTATTCGACGATTCTTATCTAATTGATGATTTTTAACAATAGCATGAAACTTGATACGTTTTCACGAGTATCAAAAATCTATAAAATACTTCAATTTACACGAAATTTGTGGAATTCTGATTATATATGTTAATGAAATAAACTAATTTTGACAATTTACCAATATCTCCTCGATATCTCGAATATGGTTTAAATGATCGATTGAAAAATAATCTGAACATAACTAAATTCATTCGTATTTGAATATTTAGTCTTGTCATTAAAAAACTGCAATAGCAAAAGAGGGCTCATATCTCATATCAAATATTGCACGTTTATGATTTATTAGAAGAAATAAAGATTTTCTTTTCTTAGAAACTTAAGGCAAATTGTTACAAAATGAAGAAAAAAAAACGAGACATCTGTCCATTATAATAATGATTTAAATGAATCGTTGGCTCGATAATTTTGCGACGGCCGAAGCGGACAAAATGAACTGAAATTGCAGAGGCGCTGCGCAATAATTGATAAATACAAATCCCTCGCTGTGAGATTGACTCGTTTATTCACCGTTACCATTATTTCACGACTTTAATTAGGGAGCTCAGATTAATCCGTAACCAATTTCAATAAGAATCAATTGAGCTAAAG
Organism: Sycobia sp. Sy_11; assembly: GCA_018907035.1. NCBI lineage: Eukaryota > Metazoa > Arthropoda > Insecta > Hymenoptera > Epichrysomallidae > Sycobia > Sycobia sp. Sy_11. The sequence continues at coordinate 3,326,419 of JACCIC010000013.1, forward strand.
TGACTCGAACGCGAATCGAAATTCCCCAAGTTATAAGCCGCGCGGCCTAAGCGAAGAGATCGCCGCGAGATACGGATAATCGAAGCCGAAACCCGACGTGATCCGATCGCCGCGAAGGGGCCGGCTTCTTCGAAAAATATCGGAGGACGAGGCGCCGACGAGGGCAGCTACCCGCTACACTATATAGGATACGTACCCTCGTATAAAATTTCCCCGCACGGCTATGCGCGCGCAGTGTGTACTCGTATCACGGCGCGACCCGCGCAATTTTCTCGCATCCGCGGGCGCCGGCATTGCGCGACGCTTGCAGACGACGACGACCACGGGCGCGGGCGGCCGCGGCGTCGCTGGCATAATCACGATCGTAGGGAAAAGCCTCTCTCGTGCGCTCTCGAAAAGTGCTTATATGTACACACAAATTTGCGATACGAATCGTTCTCCCGCGGTATTCATACTCTTGGGGTCATCTGGGCGCCGCGCCGCCGCCGCCGCCTATTGCTTAACACGGACGCGTGCCGGACGAGTTCTTGCGCGACGGATGGATTTTCTGTGCCAAGAATGCAGCCGCGTTGATGCTATATGAGATATACATATATCAACTGGAAAAGAAATTTCTAATATCCAGATCATAGTTATACTTGATTTGTTCCAAGTAAACCATTTACTGAAATTTAGAAAATAATTTCCATGGTACAAAACAAGAAAATATTTACTTAATAACAGACTTTATAGGAGGGTAGTTCAATAAGTCTTTAGAAAAAGATAGAAAAACAATTTTTTAGGAGTAAATTTTTTTTTATTTTTCAACATAATCTCCTTCTAGTTCAATACGCTTTGACAGAGGTATCTCCAATTTTTTTAAGCCTTCAGAAAAGTATGATTGTTGTAGTTCCGCAAAATAAGCATTTTTATGACCTCCTCATTTGACGTAAACCGTTGTCCGCTGAGCCATTTTTTAAATTTGGAAATAAGAAAAAGTCACTCGGAGCAAGATCTGGCGAGTACGGTGGATGGTCTATCAATTCAAACTTCAATTCCTGAATTTTAGCCATCGAAACTGCGCATGTATGCACTCGTGCATTATCCTCGAGAAAGAGGACTTTTTTTTCTTCAAATGAGGACGATTTTCTTTTATTTTCACATTTAACTGACTTAATAATGACGTATAATACTTTCCAGTAATCGTATGTCGCATTTTCAGATACACCACGTGTATCTTAAAACACAGTAGCCATAATCTTTCCAGCTGATTTCACCGTCTTTGACTTCTTTGGAGCCCGTTTGCCTTTGATAATCCATTGTTTAGACGGTTATTTCGTCTCGATAGTGCAGTGGTGTATCAATGTTTCATCTACAGTGATTAATCTACGCAGAAACTCAGCTGGGTTGCGACGCATGCGCTCCAAAAGAATCTTAGAAGAGACTACGTGGTTGCGTTTGTTCTCAGCTGAGAGCAAACGCGGCACCCATCTCGCAGATATTTTTTAATTTAATTTAATCCCCGTGGCCTTAACTATTTCGCGCAATTTTATTCTTCGGTCACTTAACACCATATCGTGGATTTTATCTGAATCCAACTCAGCTAAACTCATTTTTTTCCAGTTTATTAAGCAAACAAAAGTTATTTACTTCAAGTGACAATAAAAACGAAACCACTAGATGAATATGGCTGCAACTTTACCAGATACCTAGTGAGATATATACTTGTTGATCTCCCCTCGTATATATATCGAAAATCTAACTAATTTCTTTTTTGCGAGCCTTAATGATTCGAATTTTTGAATTCGCTTTATTCCAAGTGTTATTATTCAAGAATATATGCACTCATATACATATATACACTCGGGCACAGTAAAATTCGGACTGCTCTAGTAGTAATTCGTAGATTTGATATTCATGATTCGATCGGGGTGGGGCGGCTCTGTTTGACGTGCTCGTGCGTATATGTACTTTCGTATTTTTTATTTTATTTATTTTTTTTTTGAAACTTAAACGAGAGCGCGTCGAATATTCCACTATTTAACAATAGGTGATTGAGTCGGCTTGCTGGGCGCAAATACAAACGGCAGGCTCTTGAATGTTTTGCCACCGAGAGATTACTTAAAAGTACTAAAAGAGCTTAGAGATTCCTGGGCCTGTACAGCCAGATTACATTTTTTTTTTCAAAACGCCCGATTTTAATTCAGCAATAAATATGAATAATGAGGGCTTCGTTCATTTTCCCTATTTATCTCTTATCTGACCGGCTATTAATCGAACTAGTTATTTAGATCGTGTGCCAAGGATATTTTGTGTAGTAGATCTTTATAAAATGCTAAGATACATTAATACTGAATTAATATTTTTGACATATAAAAATCGAAAGCTAGAAACAAGAAGTATTGAAAGCTTTCATATATCGGGATCATTAAAATTAAAATGCTCATTCTAGAAATCCTATTTCCGAAGAATAATCGCGCATCGCCCCGTCGTATCGATTGACAACTGTACAAATGTAATTGAATTTTAAAATCGACAGGAGAGAGAAAAGCTGACGAATGGAACTGATTTGCATAAGACAATCGAGGTATTAAAAATAGAGAATAGTAGATACATAGTAGAGTCGCTATAGCATAAGGAAATCTTCCCGCACCAAATCCGTATCTGGAACAAAGACACTGCTAACGCATTGACTTCAAAATAAACAGGCATAAAGGTTATATTTATAAATAAAATATAATTATACAAATTATGCAAAAATAATTATTCAAAAATTCATAAAATTTCTAAATTTTTTATATTCTATCGTTCAATCATGAATGGAAGATAAAGATAGTACTTTACGTTAGAAATCTAACTTTTTTAAAAATTTTTATTTGGATTGAAGGTAATATCAAATCTTACAAGTATACCATATTTCAAAAGCCAACATAACGCTTTTTTATTTCCAAGATTCTTTTATTTCGTTGCAAGTATATTGATAGAAAAATTTATCCAATTTATTTATATACTTATTTTAAGCAACTCGAAACATCTTCTAATAATTTTAAATACGCAGTACAACTAAATAAGATTTCTTTTGCCAATGATCTTTCAAAAGTACGTTGAGCTATTGGAAAAGTAAGCATATAATTACTCGTAGGTTATTCGTATATCAGGCATAGCGATTATTATTATGTTTTTTTTCTATTAAAAGACTGACAAAAAGAATGAATGGAGGCACGATATAATTTCAAAATTTATACTTTAAAATCTTTAATATATTGCAATATGTTGTGCTAAAGATGGCAATCGAAAACTCAAAAAATGTATCAGTTTTGATAATTAATCATTACATTTTACCGCAAAAATAATTGAAATATTAATCATAATGATGATGTTTTAATCTATAAATTATTTGAATTGAATAGTCTGTGGTTCCTTCTTTTTCGAAATTTTTACGACACAAAGCAATGAGACTTCAAAATAACCTCAATTTTCATAAAGAATTGTCAGTAGTCCTGAATTATCAATTTTATACAGTATAATATACTAGCTTTGTTTGCCAAAAAAAAGAGACAATTATATATATATATATATATATATATATATATATATATATATATATATATCTTCAATTAACTTCCAAGCTAAATTATCTGTAATACCTGTCGATCCTTAATAACACGATTAAAGACAGCCGCGACCGCGCCTGAAACGACGGCGCACTTCCCGAATTGCGATCATCGCAACAACGACCAGGAATAAAAAAAGCAAAAAAAGCCACGCGCTATCATCCACATTCCGTCTGCGCAGCCGCTAACGAGCCTTCGGCAATGGCTTATTGCCTTAACGGCGCGGCGCTCCGCAGTCCACACCGCCTTTTCGGTACTTTTTCAAATGGATTGGCGTCGAGGCGCGTGACCGAATATATATATATATATATATATATATATATATATATATATATATATATATAGTAATATAAATTCGCGATGTTGATAGGAGAGCCGACGACAAGGAGCTGAGTCAAATTACTTTGGAGCGGGCGATGCGTTCCTGAGCTGCGGAGAAGAGAGCGAAATATTATTTTCTACACGTACACATTATAAATATATACGCCGCGTCGTCACGTCGGGTCGTCGCGATCAGGGGCGCGTTCGCTACCTATATAAGCGCGATAATTTCGCCATTCCGTTTTTCGCACCGGCCGAGCCGCATCGGGTGTGCCGCGCAACCCGGCCGAGTATATAGGATATTATATATAGTGCGCCCTGCGGTCAGTGAGCGCAAGCATAAAGAATTATTACCCCCTGGCACAGGGTGGAGGAGATGGTGGTGGAAGGTGTATATATCGCGTTTCCCGCTCGTACGCGTTTCTTTAACGGCAATGCTATGTGGCAAAGTGTATATATATATATATATATATATATATATATATATATATATATATATATATGGCGTTATATTTATGATTTCACACGAAACTTTATGGCGTTCCCGATCGGACGCGCGAGATATGAGAGAGAGAGAGAAAGAGAGTAATTTTTTTTCTCTGCGCCACCACGATTCGATCTTGAGATTTTCTTTTATAGTGCTCGAGGAAGTGACGCGACGCTTAAAGGTTATTTTCATTTTTTATTTTGCGCAATCCTATTTGCTGAGAACTTTCTTCTTTTTTTTCTTAATAGCTTTAGCGAGTTTTCAGAGTGCTTTGTGTAATGTAGATAAGTTGCCGTTGTCTTTATTAAGTGAATATTATAAATATTAAATTATTAATTAAACGAATATACATATTTTATAAAACTGTAACACCTCGGAATCGTGGCAAGTACGTTGAACTATAATGATGTGTTGTGTGTGTGTGTGTGTGTGTGTATGTATGGCGCTAATCAGCAAAGGAGATGTGCAATGTGTTTGTAAACAAAACACGTTTAAATTTTTACAGCGGCGCCTGCCAATTTGCTGGGACCAGGGCTTGAACTCGAACCACCCAATTTTTAGTCCTTCGCTTTAGTGTTCGAGTCGCCGTAGTAGATTTTCGTTAACAAACATGTGTTGTCAAATCCCACCATCCCTCTTAGTAAACTGTTTATAATTTTTTTTAAATTCAGTTTGAGAGAAATTTTATTCTGAATAAAGATTTCAAAAGAAAAGTAGAAATAATTATTTTAAAAAATCTACTCGCTAGAATTATTTTACGAAATAGTAATCAGTATTATTATTGTACCAAAAAACTATTTTCTTAGATTAAAATATTATTATTATCAATGGGAATGAATATAATATTAAAAGCTTAATTCAGATTTATGAATTAATGTATTGTTACAGATATCACTTAATAATAGCTATAGTAATGTTCTTAAATTGACTGATTGATAAAAGTTTAAGAATTATCTCCCGATCAAAAATTCACGTACATTTCTCCGAAATTTGAAACATCAGTCGTATAAAATTTCCGTAAGATGTTTGATGTACAAAATCCATAATCGTCTCTAATCGAACTCGCATAGAATTTTCTACGAGGTAATTTACTAATTTTGAATAAGAACTGAGGTAATTATAATATATAGGTTGAAATATTTTGAATATAGAGCACTTTTTAATGTAATACAAGTTACGAAGTACTGTGAACTCAAATTGCCGATTATTAGGCAAATAACTTTCATTTCCTGTATAATTAAAGGAAAGAAAAAAAAGTTACTGGAATTGAACGCGATTGAAATGGCTTAACCGACTCAATTACCGGCCGTTTCTGACACGCTGACCCGCGAGGAAAAACCCGAACGCGCAAAAACGAGTAAAGGTAAAAGAGGAGAAAAAAAGTAGACTTGCATATTAATAACACATTTTTTCTCCTTTCCACTTTAGTAATTACACTAACCGTGCATTTCCATTGTTTTTGCAATTATATATATATATATACACCTACATGCGTTAGCCCCGCATAAGAAACTCTTGGTGGTTACTTAAACAAAGCCCAGAATAAACAGAGCGGTAAAATCAACGGCATCGGGCGCGGTAGGAGGGGTGGTAGGAGAAAAAAAAATTTGGCCGATAATTTAAAGTTGACAAGTCGTTATTATTATAGCATTATGAAACTCTCGGGAGCGATAAATACATCGAACGCGGCCCCTTGCACAAAAGGCCCGCCCGAACCGCGGGCATGCACATAAGTAGGCCAAAGTGCAGCAGCGCTGCGCCCAGAACTTGGGAGCACAATGGGCCGGTCGACCGAGCGCACGTGCGAATTTCCATTATCCCGCGTATGCAGTATCTCGCTTTATACGCGAACGTAAGGCGGAGGTCTCGAGCGGGCGCGCGCTTAGATACGCATGTATACTGTTGCTGTAGCAAAAAAAAAACAGAACGAATGAATATTGCGTAACGCGCGCGATTCGATGTAATATCGAAGAAAGGTTAAAACGGGCCACATGCGTGCGTTTTATTTATAAGCGTTTTTTACGAACGCCCCCCCCCCGCCAACCGCCCTATTTAATCCTGTATCGAGTCTGAAATTAGCTATCAATAATGCGTTAGGCGACTCATGCTGCAAAATCTAAAATGATAATGCGGACAATAATTCGCCTGTCGGCATGAGAGACTTAAGATTTCAGCTACGTTTTAAAACTAATCTTTTTTCGTTCAAGAAAGAAAGAGCGACAGAGAGAGAGAGAGAGAGAGAGAACAAAATACGAACGGAACACATTTTAATCTATTCAAGTAAAATATATGAAGAAATCCAAAATGTATTAATTAAATCCTGTGAAAGTAAAAAAAGTATTGAAATTATAACTCTGGAAAGAAGGACAATGATTATTTTGAGAGAATTGTAACGTATTTCGGTTTTTCTCACGTCTGTCTTTTATTCGAAATAAACTGTGCATCGTAAATTCCTACACAAAGGTCGCATTGTGAATCGATACACGGAAATAATACACTGCTCGCGTGCAATATTCGATCAACACGACTGCTAATTGTGGCAAAACAATTCGTGAAAAATTCACGAATAACGATGGCGCTTGCACTGTAAACTCCCTTCTTGTGCATGAATTATTGGCAAAAAACAGCACTGTTTATTTGCCTCGGCACCGTATTCATCGTACACGAAGCCCAGTGTTTACCTTTTTGTTTTGAAAATTTATAAAATATCTTGTAACGGTGTTCGAGCATCAGTCGTGCCAGAAAAAATAAATGACTGAAGATGATGGGAGGTCGATTAAAAAGTGTGAGATTGAAAAATAGTCTGTAAACTAAACAAAGCGTTAGCAATAATGCATTGTGTAAGTACAAGGGATATAAATACGAAAGGGAGAAATTCAATATCAATGAATAAATGAATGTATTTATTTTGAGAAATAACAATTTTTATTACTTTTTGAGCACATCTGACACTATAAAAGTCTTTTATATTCAAAAGAATATTAATTTTTTATTCATTGGCAATCCATATATAGTACCTTGAATAAGAATCTTGAAATTCGATAATCAAATCTTCTTCTATCCCACTCAAAAGAGGGATAAATGATTTTAAAAAAAGGAAAAAAATTTACTCAGTGTATACCCACAGTGAAGATTTTCAAGTATTATCTTCAAAAGCGCGAATAGCTGTATAGACCAATACCACACGCAAGATCGGAGGTACAGTATAACGCGTTCGCATAAAATGCGGTCCCAAAAAAGTCACCGCACCGCGAGTAGTACATAACTATAACCGCGCGCAAAATAGTTATTTCCGCCGCGAACACATATTATAGATCTTATTAAGGGGTCTTTTCTTTCTCACCTGCAAGACTGTCAGAAACACTGTGTGCGCGAGCGTTTGTGTATTTATATGTGTGTGTGTGTGTGTGTGTGTGTGTGTGTGTGTGTGAGAGAGAGAGAGAGAGGAGCTACAACGTGCATAATCTAGGAAGTCCGCGGGCCCGTTCTTCGTAATCAATGGTGTGGTGATATATATATATACACGCGATGAGGTAACCAGGCGCCTCAGCTCCTATACTAGGAGAGAAAGAGAGAGAGAACGAGAGAGAGGGAGACCCCGCCTGAACCTATTGGAAAATCGCCTGCGGCGTCGACGAGGGATGGGTGAAAGCGGACTATTGGCTAGTAGCCCGATTGTTCAACGACACCTTCTCCCTTTGTTTATACGAGCTCGTCGGATGTTCGTTGATTTCTTTTTTTGAAAGTCTCCTTGGCGATAGCGTGGCGCACGCGCAAACGCGGCGAATTCTATAGGAGGATGAGGCTTTAAAGCGACCGGGTCGCTGCTCGCGTTAAAGGAACTGCGTTAGGAGGACCGATTGCGCGCCGCTGTGTCTCCGAAAGAAAGTTATTCATAATACACGCTGTAACTGAATTTGTGCTTAAATCGTTGATCAAATTCAATCTTGTTCAATGTTTCCTTTTTTCACTTTTGGTTGGCCAAACAGCTGTTTGGCCTTCTTATAATAACCAATAATGAGTTTATGAGTAAGATATTAAGGGAATTCATAAATTGCGTAAATACATTATGATTGATTTATTTCGAAAAAAAATGCTTCGTATTAATAAATCTAGAAAAGTGTAAGAAATTTAGATAAGTAAAGCAACATCAACGATCTTTAAGTAGAACATAACTAATGTCGATAATTGAATGCTTCTAGAAACGATTCTTTGATGCCTTGAATACTTGAATCTGCAAGCGTATAATATATCGTTGACTGATTGGCTGGGCAGAAGATTATGTAATCAATAGACTACGTTATTTTATGTCCAACGTCCATGATTTGTCATCTTCATCATCTCACTCTATATATTATTTCAGCTACTGAACTGCATCTATCTAGCAATGATCTCTACATTTAACTATCCCTGATAATGACGAACATCAGGGAATAGTTATACGTAACCTAGTAATTGTATTTGTATCAATGTATTATTGGAATGACTTAACTGTATTGTAAATGAAAAAAACTTTAAGACATGTAATCCGGAATAAGCGAAGAGATAAAAAAAGGAAGAATATATTTTTACATTTAAACTTTATATGTACTAATTGGTTCTATATGAACATTCGAATACAACCCACTAAGTAGATAGAATTTATAAAGAATATGAATTGATTGCTCAAAGAACTGAATATCATAATAATATTCATTAACCAAGTGTAATAATTATTGGTGATTAAGGGTGTATAATAAATTGTTCAAGTATTGTGAAAAAAACATTTCGAATTTATATTTTATCTTACTAATTTCGTTAAAGAAATAACTCATAATTACGCAAAAATTATAATTACGTAAAAAGGATAACTACTTGAGAATATCATATATTATATATTTTCTTGCCGTTAAATGAAAGATACATCGCCAACAATAGATTATAGTCTTGAATAATTTCGAACGTGTATATTGAAGGTTGAACAATACGCAAGCTCTTCGATCGGTTTTTCTCGATTTATATTTTGTAAAGTTACCCTTCTAGTATCTGTACGATTCTTATATCTTCAATCTCAATCGTTTTAATATTTATTATTCCATGGCATCCAAATATACGAGAAACACAAAAAGTAAACTATCGATTACCACATAACCTTCGTCGGAACTGCCACTTCAGCAATTAACCGATTGCTGTCCCTGATTCCAGTCGCACTCGATCTTTGAACGCTGGGACTACAAGTCCAGCCAAGTCGGTTCATCCGTTTGGGCACACTCAATCCTGGACAGCTTCAAGGCTCCCAATATCATACCTTATTCCAATTTTTATCAATGGTTGGTCAAGGATTTTTCCTTAGCCCTCCCTCCCCCACCACCCAATTGCATTGCTTCGATAGCGAGCCTTCACAGATAGAATGGGATCGATTAACCCCTCGCTTTTACAGAATCGAGGAAGATCGACAGCGTATCCGATCTTACGAAGTTTCGAATAGGTTCTCTCTGCTCTTGTGAACGTCGTCACTGCTACTCCACGTCGTATGGCGGAAATTATCGTCATAGGTAACGAGAACGAAACGATTACAATCTCGTCAGTAAAAAGAGAGATTCACCAAAACATCTAGTGGGTTCGTTGGACTGTCGTAGGAACGCAAATCACCTTTAATGTGACCGCTACAGCCATAGAATAGTTTTTATACATACTACATACCAGTGTCGGGTTAAAAATATTTTCTGCTATTCCGTCTATATAAATTACTAGACACGTTGACTTTCACTTTTTCGATCAAGATTCTATTCTAGAATTAAAGTCCATAAAGTCAGATTTTACATTCTCACAACCTAACGCTGGTTCAAATTATACTCACAGTTGTTCGAATTACCAAATCCAAAGCATCTTTTACAAAGCCCCATCTTTCGTTTTTACAGTTTGTTCGTTGTCTCGTGAATGTCGCAAAAGCCATACTACATGTGACTGGCATTACATCCGATTGAGTATTAAAAAAAAAAACAAAAACCCTCGTATACTGTCGATCTTCGTAATTACGTTTAATATTTTATCTTACCTTATTAAAGAATTTTATTATACGTAGTATTTGACCATTGTGCGAATTGTGAAAATTTTTTCATTTTAGCAACATGTTTTCTAATATTATGATGTATGAAATATAACATCATCTTCTGTGAAAATAATCAAAATAAAATTGAAATAGTACTTACTTTTGTATTTTTTTTTATAATTCTTATATTTTCACTATTATGCATAGCAGTTAAATTATATTATATTAATATTGACAGAATCTTGAAACTTTTACCGCTCGATTAAGGAATCTAAACTGTAATATTGTCAACTATAATAATAGCTGACTTTTATGATAAACTGGCCTCTCTTATAAATCTAATGGAAACGAGAAATTTACGAGCGAGCTGGGAACATTTAATAATTGCACTGCAATGAATAAAAATTTCATTGCGTCTGTCGACAAATCGAATTAAAAAGTGAAGGAAAAAAAATCGAATGTGACGTAACGAATGAAATTCCTTCATCATCGGTGCCAGCGCCTCGCGAGAGACTTTCTTTAAAAGTGCGCGAAAGTATATGCTATTTCGATCGATAAAGATCGCGATATACATAATGTATATACAAATTGCAGTGCTCCATTTATACCGGGCCCACATACTTACCTCGTAATTTTGAGCGTATCGTTAG
>JACCIC010000013.1:3342500-3375000 GCA_018907035.1 Sycobia sp. Sy_11
AAAGCAGTATGGACCTGTGAATTATGTCACGGACAAAATGTAAACATGTACTTTTCTCTGTCTCGGAGCTGTATCTATTAATTATGTCTGGTATCAATCGAAATAAACAACAAGAAAAAATTAATTTCTGTCCATCCCATATTCTCAACAATTTAAAATTGCCATGTCATACAGGTATTAAGGAATTAATAAGTAAGTGTAAGTAACTTTTCTACACATCTATTTGTAATTGGCGTTTATACTGAGTTAACGAAATTGCTTCTCGCTGGTTCAATTGTTTTAAAGTAGCTGGAGGGTATTTTTTCTACGCGTTATATGTTTTCTAATAAATAAAAAATACGGATCAATATACACGGGTGGTTGCCGAACATTTGACAGAATGACGATGCTTATAAATAGATAATTTCGTAAACCATTTATATTGTCCATGTATTATAATCGAATAAAATTTTTCAAGTTAAATAAAATAGTGGAACTTCTAATAAATAAGTAGTATTTTACTAACTATTGTTAGTAAAATATTAAAAATGTATCAAACTATTAAATTTTGACTAAATATAAACTAAAAGAGAAGTACCAAATTTTAATTAACTTTTCTTTTCGTTGTAGTATATAAATAAAGAAAATTGAAGTTGATCGAAATCCAAAGCAGTTACGTTATTATACGTGCCATCCAAATTAGTGTTTGCATAATCGAATTAGTAATACGAAAAAGAAAATTTCGTGATAAAAGATTTAACTTGAAGCTCTCGGAAGCAATTTGAATTATCTAAATTGCCGATTATATAAGAGTACATTGTTACAAACCAAATCGAGCGATAATACGTAAGTGCTCTTGAAACGCCCGAAGCTCAAAAAAACAGTACAAGTATATCTGGTCCCGGAGAATAACACTTGCACATTATATATATATATATATATCCGCCGAGCCCCATAATAGTGCCATTTGATTAACAGCCTCAAGTAAAAATATAGCCGCGGGTGCTCAGCGAGCTTCCGAACGACGACGACGACGACGACGACCGCAACCGTTCTCAGCCGGGCGACGCGACCGCGTCATACGACGCGGGGCGCGTACGCGCTCTACGTCGAGTTCATTGGCACCTCTCGCCGCGGCCAGGTTTTAACTTCCAACTCGCGCCGTATGTGTACTCCACTATCGAAGCTGAACAGCTTCGAAAGTCGCATTGTAAATGGACACTCGAATGTCGTTCGGTTTTCTTAGTACGAGCGATAGCGACGGTAATAGGGGGGAGGGGGGGGGGAGTTTGCAAGGACACAATCAGTACCGCTTCGGTAGACAATTGCCAATTGATTAGATTCAATTTAAAACCTGTCAATTTTAGTTACTTTCTTTCGTATTGTCTGCTTTTATTAGGTTTGTTCGAAGAAATATATATATATATATATATATATATATATATATATATATATATAAATTTGAAATTATTATTATATTTTAGCATCGTAATTAAACTTACGAATTTTCTATTTTCACAAAAAGTACGTGCCGAGACATTTTTACAAATAAAAAGGAATAACGAAATAAAAAATTATTTAGTAACTATACAAAGAAAAATAAAATGGATTTTGTTTACTTTATCATGAATGCAATGATATTGGATAAAATTCCTACTTTGTTAGATTCTGTTTCACTATTTTAAAAAGTCGTAAAATTATCGTATTCATAGATCATTCTGGTATATATGTCTTTTAAGAACGGTCACGTAGAAACTCAATGCAGAAGGATATCGTTTACAAGAGATTTCTCTGTATACAATTTTTAATTTAATTTTTGTGTCGAAAAAGATATATAACCTTATTAAGTGAACCAATTCAGTCTGCTCTATTGTTATTTATTTATTCATCTCTGATTGTCTTTCTCTGATTAACGGTCTTAAGCCCGCACTTGACTATTCGCAGTCGATTTCGTCTCTTCCTTAGCGGTGCACAGTTGCAAAGTCGAGGAAGCAATGGAGATGATTACTAAGGACTGTTAAAATAAAATACTGTCTGTAAATTGCACAATTTAAGGCGCTGCGCCATCGGTAGCAATGAGTACGATCATAAAATCGAAAGTACATTTGTCTAAAATATAATATATAATTAATTGAAAAGTCGATAAGAACACTTGATAAAACATGTTTATATGATTCAATGTAAACTGTAATTTAAAAACACTTGGTTAGCTTCACAATTAAAGAAAATTTATTCTGACAAACTTTATTTCGTCTATGATAATTTTTATTTTATAAATCAACTGATGTTAAAAAAATTATGCTTAAAAACATCAAATACAGCTGTCTCTTAAGGATCAGTCTTTAATTTATACAAATACAAACTTTCTGATAATTTTATTCATCTTTTATGAAATAAATTTATGCGAGAATGTGAGATTCAGTCTTTGGTAAAGTATATTAGTCTTTTAATTACAAAGAAAAGCAGCCTTCTTATCTAATCGGATAAAGAACTCTGTATTTTCTCTAAATTTTCAGAAATTCATTCATATATCTCTGCAGTGTAGTAAATTATTTTAACAAATGTGTACGATGGCTTGTAAAGTTATTTTTATAAAGTAAAATTTTGCATACGTCGACTGTTTTAAACTATACTAACAAATACATTTCACGGTCTTACAATCATTATAAAACAATATATTTGTTATTATATCATGTTTATATGATGGTCAGATTGTCAGATTTATCAATTTATAAATATTTTATTTCATAAAGACTTCAAAACCGATAAAAATATTTCTTTATTAAATGACGTTTAATTTTTATGTTTTGTTCAGTATTTGAAAGCCAATTATAGGCCAAATTCTCGCACCCTTCCACATTATCACGAAGTAAAATTGTCACACAGACGGTAAACTTGCCTAAACCGCACTGACATAATGTTCGGAACATGAATACCGTTTCTTAAACTTTATGTTTCAATTTTCATGAAAAAAAAAATAATTGTTAGAAAATGAATGAAGAGCCATTGCATAAAAAATTTATCATCTGCTTCAGTAGCAATTTATCGCCTATTTTAGGACTGACTCGTAAATTACTGTTCTTTCAACAAAATCTAACACGTAGACGCGTAATAAAATCCAAACTGAATAGTATCAGTAATATGTTCTTGCATCAACGTACGTATGCGCCTGTATGTAGGCATGCAAACATGCAAGCATGCGTATATAAGCATTTGAACACATTCATTTCCTTTGAACTTCGAAACATGAAATGTCAATTTCTGAAATACACTTTTTTATTTAATGTATGCTTTTATTCTCTTTTTTTTACACATTTATGTTAATATTAATTAATCATATTAGTATGAGTATATTTTTAAATTTTATATTCGATTAATATTAAACGATGCTCCATTTCAAAAGTATTCTAATAATAAGCATATTTTAATAAGGAGAAATAGTTGCGTTTGAAGCTTCTAATTTCACAAGAATTAACCAAAACGGCAAAAATTCTTTCAATTACGTATTTCATCGTTATTAGAATTTTCTTTTTATTAAAACTTTTCATGCCTTGCGTAGACAAATAAATCAAAATCCAAATGCAGACGATCACACTAAAAATTTATTCTCTAATATAGGATATCAATGGTATATCTTTTTAATTTTATTCTATCTAGAATTTATAATGTTTTGAATTTTAGTTTATATTTATATTTTCTTGCGCAAATTATTTATTTACTAATGATTTCTTTAAAATATTAATCCGATATCAATAATTTAAAAAACTTCTGTAGCGATAAAAATATACTAATTGAAATCTAGACATCTTGATGAGTTGACATACACAAAAAAAATTATGAAAATGAATAAATTTAAATAATAGTCAAGACATTCTCTTGAGAATGTGTTTTCAGCTGTTCAATGTCAATCCATAGTATATAAAGGGTGAGACAGTTATCTTGTTAAACCAAAATATCTTGGTGAGGTTCGAGTTTCTCGAAAAATTTTTCACACAAAAGCTGTAGTTTAAAAACACGCCTATCAGTAAAAGTCCTTGAAAGTGTTCTTGAACTTTACGTTCACATTATTTTGAATAACAATGTAAAAATGTCAAAGAGTAATCTTTCTATTGGATTCCAAAAATGATAAGAGCAAAAAATAACATTTATCGTTGAAAACTGCATTCATTATGTCAGTTTATAGATTTCAAAATCTCTGCCAAAAATCTCAAAAATCCAATCGCGAAAAGGACTGAAAAGTTTCCAACATTAATTATGGTTTTTTTGTATGACCACATTCACCCAATACGGATAATCCTATCCCATAGCATGGATATTTATGTGAACGTAAAATTTTCCACTTTTTTCATTTACGAGATTAAAAAAAAAGTTAGGATTTAAAATTTTGAATTGGATCTTTACATGGCCTGGACTATGTAGATGAATCTCATTTTGAGAGACAAATAGAATCCTTCTCAACTTATCAGATGTGCACGAAACATTTTTCAAAAAATTCTATTTGGACGGAATCAAAAACCTCACCCTGTACTTTGAATAACTGTTCTAATGTATGAATGATTCATTTTATCATCACTTTCAATAAGTATTACTCATATATCTTGTTCATTATATTAATTAATTGATAGTGTGCGCATAATGATTGTATAATAAAATTAAAATAGTTCAATTTTTCATATACTTACAAGTTTTAAATTACTATTTTCTACAATTATCAGAAGGTCTCAAAGAATTTCAGTATCTTTAAGGCTTATGAAGTTACAATCAGTGGAGTTTTTATAATTATAATAAAAAATTAAGTAACATTCCAATTAATATAGAAAATTATACAGCATTCGAAGTTATACATTAAGAACTAAAAACAGAAAAAATCTATATAAATTAGCAATGTATGAACTCCGGATCTCGATCTGTAAGTATACAATAAGACATATATCATATATATGATACAATATAATAGAATCAAAAATAAAAGGATGAAAATAAATATTACAAAACTGTACAATGCGCCTATTGTTTGTTGTTTTATTAAGTTGCATAACTATTAATTTAAAAAAATAACATAATTATAAAATTAAAAATTAAGTAGATCTTGTACTTTAATACATTCTGCATCCAATATAAACGAACCTTGAATCAATAATGAACTAGTTTCGAAGGTATTTCAAATAATATTCGATGAAATATAGAGCCTTGTATGAATGGGAGTAAACACATTTTATAGTATCCTATTTTCCATTCATAAAGTTACACAAAGTTCGCTTAGAATAATAACAAAATTAACAGATATTTATCTAGATTCTAATAGTAAAATAATAAAAGAAAAAATGAATAAATTATATATAATACAGCAATGCAGATATTGACGTCTTTACCTATGCATTTATACTAAAATCGATCTGCTACGGTAAAACTACTCGGAGAAGGGGGATTGCAAATTCTAGACAGGCGTTATAATTTCGAAATTGCTCGAGTCATGTTTCACCACATTTTTGTTTGACAGATGCCGAACTCATATTGCCTCATATAGCTAATCGTTTTTGGCAACTAAAAGTAAAATCTTTTATGTTAACAAGAAAATAATTCTAACTGAAGACAGTGTACATGATAATTCTATTTAAAAAGTACGGGTAATAAAATAATAGATCAAAATTCTCATTCGCAGAATAAACAAGAAATTATCGTTTCATTTACAATACGATTCCAATGCGCAGACCATGTACGTACGCTACGTATATGATATAATTCTAATAGATTTATCTCCTCAAGAAAATTCTATTCTAAACCATAAATGTCTCGATTTTGAAATAGTAATACTTCACTTAATATGCTGACAGTATTATAATATTTATATTTTTAGAATGTAATTATCGTCGTTTAAAATCCATTTGGCTTTTGCTGTCCAAAGGCTTAAGATTTCAGATGAATTATAGATTAGAGAAACAGATCATTAGATGATAAAATGAAATTAGTAGTTTTTTTCTTCTTTTTTCATGGAGTTTAATGAAATTGAAAATAGTAATGTTGGTTAACAGTTTGACCTTTAGGAATCCAATGAACCTATACAATTCCATGAATATTGAAAAAACAATCATCATTGCTATGAATATTGATTTGTTTATTCCGTTTTGGGATTGGATTACCACTTTGTTTCAGTATCATGAGTCAAAACCAAGATTCATATAATTATTACCCTTTGTAATGAATTTGATTCATTGTGTATCGCATTCAGTGTGTATCGCATTCAAGTGCTAATACAAATATATTTGCTAGCTTCTTGTTGTTTAAATGTGAGGATATTAGACACCAGTACATTACTAAAAGTGAAAAAGTATACAGTAACCCGGTAGAAAGAGAAAGGATTAGAAGTTATGATGTGTTTTTTGTTTCCTGAGAACAACATGTACACACGTGCTCCCAAGCGGCGCACAGCAAGAGCGTATAATATGCGAGATCGGATATTGTTGTTAACGAGATACCAATTGGAAGAACATTTCAATTGCTTCATGTGAACTTATTGAAAAACTTCCGTCAATTCCGATATTATCTTGCGGTAATTATTTTGTGCACAAAATAACAGCGGATATTATTGATGCAGAAAGTGTATGAAAAATTGGTTATTCTCTGTCTTTTGAATTTGGTCGTGTACAAGATAAAAAGGAAATATCATCTTTATTATGCGAAGATAAAAAAAAAAGAAATAAAAAATATTTAAATGAAAAATTTCAACACAAGTGGATTATATAAATATATAAATTTGATCGATATAAATTTAATATCATGTTTAATTCCAATGAAAGTAAAGATTCATAAACAAGTCAATAAATGCTGAAGTAGTGTTTTCAAGTACGTAAGGGAGCGTTCATAAACTGCGTTATTAATTTAGTTGACGGGGGATGGGTCTTATAAAAACCTACAAATAAGACGTAAGTTACATTATAAATAAATATACTACTGTGTATGAGTAAGACTTTATTTATAAATTTTGAAATCTTTATTTATTCTTCTAAATCTAATTCATACCACTCAAAATGCCCCCCCCCCCCGATGCAATATAACTATGCTAATGATTTTTAGAATTTTTAAAACATACTTTATACTCGTATTCCGGAATGGCCATCAATTCCTTTCTTAATTCGGCTTTTATTTCTTCAGTCGAATCAAAACCGTGTCTCCGAAGTGGTCTTTTTAGTTTGCTGAACAACCAGAAGTCACACGATACTAAATCAGGCAAGTACGGTGGTTGCGGATCGATATTGGTTGAATTTTTGTCGAAATGTTCAGCGTAAAATCAATGGAGTGCGAGCTGGTGCATTATCATGATGGAAAAACTAAGAGTTGTCTTTTCATAAATCTGTCTTTTTGAGACAAATATCTTCACGCAAACGACGCATGACACTCCAATAATATTCTTCGTTATCCGTTTGGCCAGTTGGAAGGAATTCATATAGCACCACACCACGATAATCGAAGAAAACAGTAAGCATATTGATTTTTGAGCAACTTCGGTGTGATTTTTTTCGGTCTCCACTCTCCTTTGGCACGATATTCGCACGATTGATCGGTTGTTTCTGCATCGTTTCACAGACCTCCATGCGACGCTGTTTTTACAAAAAATTGAATGTTTTTCGCACCAATCCAGATTTCACTCTTTTCAGGCACAAAATATCTTTCAAAATGGTGTTCACTGACCCTTTCAAATTCCAACAATATCAGCAGGCGCTCTAGTAGTCAAACGACGATTTTGCAGAACCAATTCTGTGATTTTTTTTGATGTGTAGCTCATCAGTAGATGTTCTTGGTTATCTTTGGTGTGGTTCGTCTTCAACGCGTTCTCGACCTACTTTGAACAATTTGTGCCAATCAAAAACACTTGCTCTTAACATTGACTTCTAACCAAAGACCTTCTGCAACATTCTGAACGTTTCGGCGACCGATATTTCATTTCGCGCACAAAATTTAATGTTACTTCTTTGTTGAATAACTTTAGACATTATAAAAACCGAAGAGACAACTTTTCTTTGTTCATAAAACACAAGCGTAACTATATGATAAATGAAGATAATTGCGTGAAATATGGCACAGGTAACCCTGACAGTACTATAAACTTAAAAATAAAAACCATTTGTCCGAATCTATAAACTTAGCAAGTTTGAATTGAAAAGCCTTATTCATATTTGTACGCAGTAGAAAATATCGTAGCGTAAAATATAGTAGCGCCTGTTAACTTTTAGGGAACTCTCCGATACCCAGTGGCTTGTGACAAAAAGGTGGTGTTAGTGTTTTATATGCCTGAAATGAATAGTGAACGAGAGAACGAGCAGAAGAAGAAAACGAATTAAGTTTTTAAATTTGTTATCCGGCTATTATCAGTAGCAAAAAAAAAATCATGCATTAGCATCCAAATATCCAGGAAGTATGAGGTCTTGTTTCCGGCATTTCAAAAATGGTATCATGGTGAAATGTATTATAAAATGCAACCAAATATGGAAGCCACTAAAACTTTTAAACCTAATGCTGCACTAGTTCGGCAAGCAACAACGGAGAAAATACAAGTTCTCAATAATGGCGCAACTGAAAGATCTGCAAAAATTTTCAACTTTTGTTATATAGGTAAAAAATTATTATATGTAATTACATATAGTTTTATCTTCTTCGAAAAAAGTCCATGGATTAGTTCTAATTTATGTTAAATTATTCATGAAAAGACTATTTTTTTATTCTAAATACTGTTTTGTAGATGCTATACTATTGTACTAGGCTATTGTACTGTATTTAGACTTTTCGTATCCTTTCCATTAGTTTTTGACTTGATAAAAAAATTTTAAAAAACATTATGCAAATTTTGAACGATTTTATTATGTATTTTTTTATTTGTCATAATATATTTTTGATATATTTTTATTTTCTTTGGAATTATATAATTATTTTCATCTCTATTGTAATTTAGAAACTCAAACACCTTTAAATTGTTCAAACGATAAATTTCATATAAGTGTCAAGTGTCTCATAGTAATATAGTTTCCAAATATTATATCCTAAGCTACAAGAAACTTAGCAAAAAAATTAAAAGTGAGGCCGAATGAATTACATTGTCTTATATCAACAAGAGATGCAGCACAACCAGAACAAATATATAGAAATTGAAAACAGATATAATAAAAATTAAAAAAAAACTTAAAAGTGTAAAATTGAAGGCAAATTCGCTTCGAATGTCAATAACGTAGGACGTCTTCTCTTTAAATTAGATCAGAGTGAGTTGTTGACGTTGTTCTAAATCAATGCGTGACGTTGTTCTAAAATCAGAATCAGCTAACGACCGGCGGCGATCTGAAACCATATGTTCATGCCAAACTTTGGGTTTGCGGCACGACGAATTGAAATCCATGGGACAATGTTTATTTAGATCATCAAACTAGCTTCGATTACTTATTTGTTCTTCAGATACTACAGATTCGAAACAGCATATTGTCCACCTGTATTATCACAACAGCCTGAGCAAAGCACAATCCAATCATCAGAAAGAGCATATATATCATGAATACTTTTGTAAATCCGTGATTAACGAATTTGCGGAGATTTCCTTGGTTTCATGACCAGAGCAGGTAGATTATATGACTTATAGTACATAAGAATATTACCAAAGAATTATAATCATAAGTAATAATATTAATAAATCATAATATTTTAAATGATATTTTATTCTATTAAATTTAATTGAAAAATGTTGATTCAAAATATAATTTTTTTTAGAAATGTATTATATTTTCTATCTAAGTGTGATACATTTCTCAATATGACAAAACAAATTTTTCCACAGAGATGACTGCTGAAACATGCCAAGCTTCTATTCTAATGCATTTAAAGCACAAAGTTACCTTTTCGGATCATGATTAAATGGTTGCTAGTCGCTATAAATCAACACCATTGGTTTATGCTGAAATCATTATCAAAGAAAATTATATAGGTAAAAATGATGCTGTCATAAACTCAAGGTCTACTCATATAGCGATAAGAAGTGGTAAACGCGAGAACTTGATAGCTTCTTATACCCATCTAAAACGTAGGTACTATGTACACTTTGGTAGACCTTGAAAAATTTCAATCGCTTATAAAACAGGATGATGCTGCTATAAAACCAGTATCGACGATGTCTATGAATAACGATTCGGATGAAAATTTATGCTACAAAAACATTATCGGCCATGCAGTCGACACCTTTAAAAAATCTAATTTGAACGCATTATTTATTTTCACGAATGCTTCAGGAAAATCCATATTGAATAGAGTTGAAAAGAGAATTAACTAAAACAGTTCTTATAAACATAAAACTTAGAAAAAAATATTCAAATCTGAAAATATTATATAACATGACTTCTTGCCTTATTAATTAATGCACTGTCCACTTAAAAAATAACAAATAAATGTATAGACATTTATTTTAAAAAAATTTTTTTTTAAAAAATATAGCTTGTTCAATCAAATTTTATTTTTAAATTATTGAATGTGATGATGTTAATTTCTGCTCTCTATTGAGAAATAAATTGAGAAAAATGTCATATCAAAAATTTTTATCTGATCAATATCCACTGATCCAAAAATTCATAGAAAATTCTACCTAACTACACTACTGCTAACCTAACTACAAAAACTTCCAAGAATTTTCATTATTACTTCGACAATAATCTTTGACAATCTGGCCTGAATTTCCTTCCTTTCAAAAAAAAAATGTATAAAAAAATATTCCCTCATTATAGCATCTATTTTGGCTCAAGGTATCGATGGATCATCACAGATTGAATTTTCAATTTAATATCTGAAAAAAGTCCTTTATTATATTTTTAACAATAATTGTTGAAACAAGAAATATTATTAAGAAAATTAAGTTTTCTGAAGTACTGGTAAATAAATTTACTTGCTGCTGTGATATTATTAATATCGCTTTTATTAAACCTATTCTCGATGTAAAAATAGGATAGAATAGCACTTGTATTATAGGATATGCTTAAAATATTCTTAAAATTAGAACCTGCATTTCAAATGGTTATTGATAAAATGTAATTGGAGATTTAAAAAATGAAGTCTTGAAAATTTCAATATATTTTTAAAGAAAAATATTACGACCAATTTTCTGACCATAGAAATAAAAATAATAATGCTAGCAATACAGAGATAAGTAATAATTCAACTGATGTCAATGTATTGTATTTGTAAAATAATCGATAAGATGAAACCAAGAAATAATAGATAACTTAAGTTCACCGAGGGCACCTGTAGATATTAATGCATTAGATCGGTGGGAAGCTACAATAAGGTTTCCATTAGATTAGCGAAACTAAGAAGATACATATTGGTGAAAATCGCTATGACGATCTTTTCCGAACAAATTCTTTTAAAAAGACACATTAGAATTTCGAGGATACTCATTAAATGGATGGTCATTAAAAGACAAATCGATAAGAGTTATAGTATGTACAAATTAAAGGATGAAGAAATTGAAAAATGATATTTGTATCACACAAATATAATAAAATTATTTTTATGTGTCACATTTTATGTATTTTTTTAATAATTGACATTATTGTGTGATACTTCATATTATAACAGTCTTGGCATAAAGAAAAAGCATTCATTAAATATTAAAATGCTTTCTTGTCAAGTCCAAAACAATATTTTACTCGACAATGACATACCAAGAAATATTTGACTAAATCTCGTCTTGTTTTGGTATTGATGAAACACTATAGTGAACCTATATCCACAAATGCGTAGTTTCTTATTTAAAGTCAATTAAAGTCTGGCCAAATTTACGCACGTTGACATAAGCGGACTATAATTCACAAAATTTACCAAAATGGGATCAGAGTTTTTTCCTTCAAAATGTAATTTTCAAACTCGTAACATTTTTCAAACTCGGTGACAAAAATAGTCGATCTAAAAAATTTCTCTCGCGATACAGTATATTCAATTTCATTAACATGAAGTATTGCAATTGTAAGTTAGAACGTACTATTACTTGGAAATGGAAAAATATTATGTCTTAAAACTTTTCAGGACTCATTTCACCTCATTCAATCTGGACCAACTCCTCGACTAGTATCTGAGGGTCTTTCCGTGAAAGTAGAATCTTTCATTTGAACTTAATATAATGGCTTCAAATCTGAGATCTTTTCACCCCAATCTTATAATAAAGAAGGCTGACAATTTTCTAACAACTTCATTTTTATCCGCTACGCACATGCATTCTCATAATATACATATCTTGAATTTCTTATGAAGTACCTATTTCATCTAATAGTATAATCGATTGAAGTTCTGATACCCGGATGATTAAAAATAATTCATTGTAATTGCTTAATCACAAGCTTCCAGCAGATGTGTAAGGATTAACCAATGATGAGGCTTACATCGTTCAAACATAATACCTTATCTGAGCCTTAAAAGTTGTATTGATAAAAAAAAATTATCCACTAAGAATACTCACTGGATTTTTCTTATATTAGCTATATTGAAACAATTTATGAATCACTAACGAATGTAAAGTATACTTTCTGTGCATGCCACATGATAATAAATTGGATGAATTCATTTCCATCTTCCGCCTTTTTCATGAATGTATTTATAATATGTCGTTAAAGGTATCCTTATTATAATAAAATCTGCTCGTGGAATTTTGTATGAATCCATCTCAGATTAGAATTTATTTTTCTGAAATTATCACATAATGACTTCACGTTAATTTGAGTTCATAACAAAGTAGGAATAAGGCAAATACAGTGACGATCGACTGCGAATACAAAAAGTTTACTACAGTCAAGTCTGAATTAACTCAAACGAGGTTTACATATACTGTTTAATATAGAAGTCACTGCTACGGTATAAAAATACTGTGTCAAATTCTAAATATTTTCTTTCATTATATTGTATAAAATAACATTTGGATTATACTATTTATATAATATAAATTAAGTTATACTTATAATATAATATAAAATAAGAAAAATAGTTATGGTAAAAATTATAAATTTTTTATAAAAACAAATTAATTTATATCACCATAGATCTTTATAAAAAAATTTTGTATTTATTACAGGCCTTGAAAGTGTAACGAGAAAGTGCCTGCTTAATACTTAGATGAACCACGTAACCGGTGAATGGGGATAGAGTCAACTAAAGACTAAGGATTTTCAAAGTCAGAAGTACGAAAATAAATCAGAATTTCATGATTAAACAGAGTACAAATCTCTATAGTTTATCTACTTAACAATTCAAAAATTAATCTTGATGTCACTAGTGCTTATTAATACTACTAAATGTGTAAAGTTAAATAAAAAATAAGTAATGTATTTACAATTTTAAAAGAGGCCTATCTGTTCATCATATATATTCAATGAAAAAATAGAACGTAGTTTTTTATTTGACTTACATAAATTAAAATAGACAGACACTTCGATCAACAGCTAATTTAAAAATTCAATAAGCCAGCTTAAACTGATTTTTAATTATGTTAAAAACATGATAAGATACTCTTAAGAAAGGACAGAATCTTTTTCCTCCGATGGTTATTATCTGTACGAATGTGCGTCGAAAATGAAGTTATTCCACAAATTTCTGTGTTTCATAGTATTTCAAATCTCATTCACTTTTGCTGAAAAAACATTAAGTAAGTTTTTATTTTATTAGGAAATGATATTATTTGATTTAAACAACGTACTTTTTCTCAGCATGTACTCCAAAAGGTGAAATAGTATCAATACTGGAGAAAGATTACCATGTAAAAATATCGAAATTAGAAATACAAATTAAGTTAGATTTAGAAAATACTTATATAAGGAGAGAAAGCTATACTCAAATTTACTTGGACGAAGTAGATGTAACATTTGCAGGTAAATAAATAAGATTCATTGAATTAAATAAATAATTAATCAAATTTTTTTTGTTAGGTAAAATCAATTGGAAAAATAAAATAATATTTGAAGATCGTAATACCAAATTTGTTACGAATAGTATTGTTATTCAACGTCATACTGTAAGTTTATAACCAAATAAGTGTATATTTCAATATACATACAATTAGATAATAAAATGTATTTGATTTTATTATAAACTAATCAATTAACATAATATACACAAACGATGGCATTCACACTTTTTGTAACTGAAAATCTAATGTTTATATTGAATCAAACATATGAAAAGTAGATATTACTTCAAAAATCTAGTTGTTATTAAAATTTAAATAATGTATTCATTTACAATAGTACATTTGAATAGTTTGTAACACATTGGACAGTTTCTGGAACAAAATCGTTTATTATGAACCAAATGCACTGTTTTTATATTATCTCATAAAATTTTCAAAAAATGACAAATTGCAAAAATGTGTTCACAGGAAGTTATCAATAATAAGGACACAGGAGTCTGTGTAGTAATGTCAACAGAAGCTTATGATCTTGGGTAAATATAATAACAAATATTAAGAAGTCTTTAATGTCGACCGAGGATAAAAAAATTTATGTTACAGCATAGGCGATCACATAGATGCAATATATGATACCATAATAACCCTGACTGATTACTGTTTAGAAGAATTTACATGTCTACACTATAAAAGTATTGTCGCTCGTCAATATATTACCAATCATATCCATCACTTTCCAGCTGAAGATGAATCAAATGTACAGAAAGAAAAAACAGTTGTGGACAGTACACAAGTATGTGAATAATTAAGATAAGCTTCTATAATATTTAGGAATGAAAACTTCAACTTTGTGCTCCAACAAGTACACAATTACCCTTCGAAATAATTTCTTTTTTAATCAATAATAGAACTCTAACATATTTAATGTAAATAAGGTTAAATTAGTTTGGTATTTTCATTTTTGAAAAATCTATTTATATTTTTTATATTATTTATATTTATATGCATATTTTTTTATACATTTTTATGGTAGTGCACTTTTTGGATCGTAAAAATTCAAGACACATTAACTTTGAAAATTGCACATTCTGAGATGATGACTCAACAAATAACAGTAATCTTCAAAATTATTGAAAACCATAAATCTGTACTATTAATGAATGCAGTCTTAACTTTGTTCTCAATTCCATTTTTCTACCAAAAGTATTGTTATAAAATCTAAATTCCAGTAGGAATACTAAAATATATTATTGCTATATATTTATCAGCCCATTATGTACCTGAATTTTCTTCCAAAAGTTCCAATAATTAAGTTATTTATATAAATTAATGTGAAATTAACTGAATTCTAGAAGGAATTCTCTTTGAGTTTTATATATAGATAAAATACTTTCTAGCAATAATATTATCCATATTTGTTTCGACTTCTATTCATCAGAATTTGGATAATGACATGGGATATAAGTAGGATAAAATACATGTCACACAGTCAAGAAACAGTCAAACAAAACTGTTACTTCGATCATGGTTCAGGAAAGATTATTTGAGTTAATAGCGAACCAAATATTAATTTATTTGTTATTTGAGTCAGATTACTAAATTAGACAAAAAAATTTATGCCTCCTATTATATTACATATTACTATTCAGAACTGTAACTCAACAAATTTAGGAAATAGTACAAAGTCTTTCACCCATTGCACATTATTATTTGATTGCAGTTTATAGTTCTTATACCTTATGAATTTTTGATACAGTTATTATTTAGTTGAACAATTAAAGAATCTTAAGTATCTAAATCTTTAATCTATGTCATATTCTAGTAATACTTAAACAATAATTTATATAACCAAATAAAAGAACATTGGCTTATACATATTTCTGATCATATACTTACCTTCAGTTCAGGTTGACTTTGAGCATTCATAATATAGGAATTATTATTTCTAAGCCTATGGTCAGTAAATAATAATATTTTTATTTTAGGTCCGTTTAAAATTTTTTAATAACAAAATATTAATTTTAATGAAGTTGATCATATTTACAGATAATGTATGATTTTTTAATGTATTTGTTCGGATGTTATAACGAGAATAAAAATAAAAACATAGAAGTTAATGGTCTTAGTTTTGATATATAATTGTTATTTTCCATTGTAGATAATTGGTTAAACCATTATTATTGTTGCGGTTATCAATATTATGCTTAAGTTTTCACATGACCTAATAAAATTGAAATCAGCTACTTATTGTACCATCAATTCAACAAGTCCCAGTTGCCAAAACATATTGACAACTGAATCAGCTTTTCCATTGATTTGCATTAAATAACAAATTTTCTCGTAACAAATGATTTCTTGCAATTAGTGACTTTTCTTGAAATAATTAACTAGAACAATCATCAGATACTATTATTACGATACTAATATATATATATATATATATATATATATATATATATATATATATATATATATATATAGAGAGAGAGAGAGAGAGAGAGAGAGAGAGAGAGAGAGAGAGAGAGATTTAATCATTTACATAAATAAATTAAGACAAATGATTTATTAGTATATTTTCAAAAAATTATCTAAAAAATTATTTCTATGTTCAGTCTACAATTAATACCATGGCCGATTTTGGTATGACTTTATTACTTAAATATGTGGTTCCGGATCCGTATGGTGAAATTCAATTACCAGACATAGCCCAGGACTTCTCTACGGGTGTATTAACCTTTAAGGTCAAAGGTAAATTCGAAGGTCATGGTGGTACATTCAGGTAATTAAAAATGATAGATGCTTAATATTGATTCGATCCAGTGAAAAAGTAACTTTCAATTAATTGAGTTACAAACTTTATTTTCCAGCAATCTTAACAGTCTGGAGAGAATTACCGATGCAGTTTTTCAACATAAAGGTCAACGATTTTCCGTTTCTACGGACTATAAAATAGCTGAAGTTCTAATCAGTTACAAAGAGTATAAGGTAATTGCAGACAGTAATAATAAATATTAACGAAAACTATAAATAGAGAGGGCGCGTGCAAGATAAGCTTTAAAGCCAGAACGTGATTATAAATTTTCATCCATTCATAGCCTCTACAAATCAATGCATAGACCACTTTAAATTGATTTGAAGAAAAGTAAACGTTAAAAGTCGAATAACATCAAAAATAAATTTATCAAATACAAGCGATTACAGAATAATTTAAACTAAAATACGTGATTTCAGATAAGATATGGTGGAATAAAACTGGAAGGTGAGCTATCGATAGACATTAATGAAATTATACTGAATTTAAATGTAGCCTGTAGACTATAACCAGAAACCCTGTCACTTCGAAGTGGTCCAGTTGGAATATGTACATGTAGGGGACATCGATGTCAAAGTAACTGGTTTCGGTCTGTTAAACAGCGAAGCTGCAAAACTTATTAAATGGATGATAAAGACGTCTGCATTAAAAGCCGTTAAGAAGAATATTATTCATAAAGTAGGAAAACTCAAATGTGAAAAGTACAGACCTTGAATTTATGAGTAGTATACTTTCAAAAAAAATTTTTTTATTCATATCTTAGCAAAAAGAGTTATTGCAGTAACCGAAAACAATAATTCGACATTGTTAGTAGTAATAAAAAATAATAACAATAATAAAAATAATAATAAGAATAATAATTATGAAAAAGTTTATAAATTAGGTATATAAAAAAATTAGACATAATATGACAATAAAAATAGCATTCTTTATGTATTACAATGTTTAGTATTATAGTATACAAAAAGTAAAATGTTATTTATATAACACTACAATAAAAATTTGTATTCGAATAATATAAAATAGGATATAAGGTAGATAATGTGAGAGTGGCGTAATAAATTGTGTTCATAATTATTCCTCGAAACAACTATTTTTAAATTAGGCCTCCGTAAACTGCACAGTAAGGTACGATTGGATGTACGTTACTACAATTTATTGTTTTTTTAATCAACAACTGCGATGTTTAATTATTGCCCTAGTTTTAAAATATCCAAGGCAGTAAAATGTATTATAATTCATACTAAAAAATTTTTATGTATGCTTATAAATTATTCATATGCGTAACTTCTAAAACTAACAAAATCGAGAACTAACATATAAGGCAGTTAAAAATTATTTTAAATTATGCCCACCAAATCGCGGCTTAAATATTATAAAGCCTTGTATAAGATAAATATTTATAGTAATTATTTATTAATTAGTTATTGTAAATTTAAATTCCCTTGAAATCCATCACTCCTCTTAATCGATGCTTGGAATTAATGATAAACAGATTGAGCCATCGTGGATATTTTTCAATATATACAATGGCAGTCGCAAGTTAGGCAATAAAATATGAAGAGCCCCATCATTGCGACATTGTTCCTATTTGTGACAAAGTCTATGGCCATATACACTGAAGGCAACTGTGTCCCCCATTTACGATTTGTGAATACGAAGATTGTACGAATAAATCACGCGCTTTGGGGTAAACAAAATTTATAAAATTAATTAAGTTTGATATTGTTTTCTCTGCAGACGCTTTATTTTCATGTGCTTGTAAATTTTAATTTCAATCCACATATGTTTTTTCAACAACGAACTGTATTCTGTCCTAGATTAACATTATGACTTACTGAATACTGATGGAAAAGGCAGCCAGGATAATTGAATTTTACAATCGACGCCTCTTTTATGTAACAGGTTTATTTATGATTTTTTTTTTAAATACTTGCTGGTTAATATTATTTTATTCTTTTAATCTGCTTTCTTACTATTCTTAATTCTATTAAATTTTCACAGTAAATAATAAATTAATAATTTCATAAAATATTACATAAAATATATATAATCGATAAATATATTGTATTTAAAATAATAAAATTCATATCAAAATTATTACTTATAAAAAGTATTTCTTAACTTCTTATTCTTCACTACAATGACTAAATATTCTTATAGTTAATAACGATTGAATAAAATTAATATAATGTAACAAAAATTTAGCTATTTAAACTATTTAGCCTAAGGTTCCTTCAACCTTGTTGCGAATTCCTTATATTTTTTGATCATCTTAAGCCTTTATTAAATTTCATAAAATGTCTTATAAAACGGTATTATGTTTATGATTAACAACTAAGAGGAACTATTTTGCTTATCACAGTATGTACTATATCCATAGTGTTTACTCTAGTAAGTAAATTCGTAATATTAGAACGCTATTTTCAAGTGTGTGTCCTGATTTTTTTTATATGTTGAAGATAATGAGATAAATTCATTGTTTTTCGGAATCAAAAATATGAAGCATATAATATCATCTAAGTTGATGTCCATAAATTTTTTGCTTAAAAAGAACTCGTGTTTACCGTAACTATTTTTCTTAAAAAACTACTATATTTTTTCTTTATCAAATATTTAAATTAATTTATATTAAATATTTCGTATAGTCCAATTTTTCTTTCATAAAATAGAACGAAAAAAATGTTTAGAATTTGACACAGCATGTTGGTAACACAGCAGTGACTTCTGTATTTAATTACACTGTATAAGTAAATCTGATTTATTTCTGATTTAAATATAATCCATTTCCTGATTTGAGTTAATTCAGACTTAGACTGCAGTAAATTTTTTTTATTCCCACTTGAACATTATTTCATTTGCTATATTTTCAGTTTGTTGAGGACTTAAATTAACGTGAAGTCGTTATGCACATGCGATATCTTATAAATACATTCATGAAAAAGGCGCAAGATGCAAATGAAACATCTAATTTATCATTATGCAGCATGCACAAAGTGAGTAATTTAGATTAATTGGTGATTCATAAACTGTTTCAACTACTAATACAAGAAAATTCCAGTCTGTATTCTGAGTGGAAAATTGCTTTTAATCAATAAAACTTCTAAAGCTCAGATAAGGTAATAGTACTATTTCCAAATGATGAAACAAAAGAGGAAAGCACATTACTTGACACATGAAATATCTGATAACGTATCAGTATTATTTCAAGAAAAAAATCTATCTCTTAATTATAAACATGGACTTTTGAATAATAATGAAAATGATTTTGAAGTATTAAGTAATAAAAGAATTTTGAACACCCTAAAACAGAAATTTACTTATCTACAAATTCCTCTGTAAATTTATAATAAAATACTGTCATAACAATGACATACAGTCGTAATATTAACTTAGCAGATTTAACTTGGCTTCTATTAAGCTTACATAAAAGTAATATGAGTGAGAGCTTTAAATAAAAATATTATAAAGAGCAAAGTTTTCCTTCTGAACGTTCTCAAAGTTTTCCTTATTAAAGTAATTAATTCCACTTTCAAGATTGACGGCAGGTCAAATCAGTGCGTAGATTTTTACCAGTTCTTCTTTATTCGGTTAGGAAATATGATGCGGTATACACTGCGATGTGTAATTTGCATGCAATTTTACAGAAACTGCACAAAAAGTACTCATCTGTAACAAACGATGAAAGGATTTATAAAATCGCTCGATATAGAAAAATGTTAGAAAATGAGTAATGGACAATTTAGTTTTAATTTTACGAGGACTCCATATGAATTATAAGGGATAGGAGTGACGAAAATGTGTTAATAGAAACTGGCTTATTTGGTATGTCACTGAAAAATTATTAATTGGCTTAAATTATAGTCGATCAGTAAAAGACTATTATTCACTTTGCGAGGCCTTGACTAGCTTCTACTTGCAAACCTTTTGTTTAAAGAAAACAAAAGAATTTTCGAGCCAAAAATTATAGATATTAAAAGATTGAGTACTTTGAATGATAATGATAAATTTCAATGTCAGTTTCAAAGATCAGTAAATCGTACAAATTTTTATCGAATTGTCTGAGAGTATGACCAATGATTTCAATCATTTTCGAGCCAAAAATTATAGATATTAAAAGATTGAGTACTTTGAATGATAATAAGAGATGGCGCCACCAATAAGTATTCAATGTACATATGTTAATCAAAGCTTATTCATATGTCAACAATTCCATACTAACACAGTAAATTTTTGATATCGTGAAAATGTCGAAATTTTTCATTTGCGGGAAGACTTTATTGGTTCTGAAGAAAGCTGCCGAGACGCATGATTGCTTCAGGAGGCTTATGGAGAAGGTTGTGTCGATGATTCAAGTGTTCGGATGGTTTCGACGCTTCAGCGGTTTTCGACGTGGAAGACAAAGCGTTCCGGGCGGCCGCAAATCGATCGAGAATTGGCGAATGAAGATTCTTGTCAAACGCAAGAAGAACTTGCTGAAGCATTTTGACCGAACAACCATTTCCAAGCGTTTGAAAGCCATTGATCCAAAAGCAAGGAAATGGGTGCCGTACGAACTTGAGAGACGTCGAAACTTGCGAACAGCTGCTTCAGCGACATAAAAGAAAGGGTTTTCTGCATCGTATCGTGCTGGCGATGAAAAGTGGATACGTTACGATAATCCGAAGCGAAGAAAATCATGGGGACTCGATGCATCATCATCGACGGCCAAGCCAAATATTCATCGCCAAGCTCAAATGGTGGGACCAGCTAGGTGTGGACTTGAGCTTCTGAAACCGAATGATCACAGGCAGGTCTATCGACGACAATTGATGCGTTTGAGCCGCGCACTGCGAGAAAAACGGCCACAATACTCCGACAGGCACGACAAAGTTATTTTGCAACATGACAATTGAAAATGGTTCTTATTCATTCTTAATCTTGATCATGATTTAATTCGAACGGCATCGGAAAGGAGATGGGAAACTGCAATATACATGAACGCCTTAATATCCAAGGCTGGAGCCACATGTATATTGAGAATATATTAGGAAATGTTGAACAGACAAATAAGAGATATTTGAATTTAGGAAAGGTAAATTCACCGTCAAACAATCGCCATCTTTTGGTGCGTCCGGTCGCATCAATCAGGACACTTGAAGAAATAATGAATAGAACAGGAAAAGTAAAAGTAATCAGTATGTGAAATAATATCTTATTTAATTATAATAAAAATATATAAAAATTATAATAAAATTATAAGTAATTTAATTATCATAATATATTATTTAATTATAAGAAAAAACTATCAAGAAGGTAATTAGACACATTGTTAAAAATATTATTCAATCATTGAATAATGGATATTACTAAAGAACCCAATTACGATAAGTATTCTTTTTTAACTTAATACTTGATATCAGAAAATATAATGTTCGTTGAGACTAGGCTATTAAAACATGAAAATAATAGTATTAATTTAAATTAGCTTTAATACACGTGGAAAATTTCACAAAACAAAAGTTTTATTATATTGGACAATAAATTTTGATTATCTTCTATCTTAAAAATGACCTAACCAAAACAGTACTGGCGAATATAATAAAATAATTTTTTCTGAGACTGTCCATGTGTTTGAAAGCTTCTTTAAATTAACCCTATTTACATTTGTACTATGAAATATACATAAATTAATTAATGAACTTGAAAAATTATTCGATCCTATAGTTAATTATAACATAAGCGATTCATATATGAATATCGTAATAGACGTTATGTTTGTATATAAAAACATTATCTGGAAAAATCTGAAAAATTCTTCAGATTTTGCAGCTGTATTTTATAATTATATTTTACAAAAAAATTGTTACGGCAATTACACTCAAATAAATTTGATTTACAATATTTACTTTTAAATAATCATCAAAATATTCTAAAAGAATGCATCGATCAGATAACAGAGAATAATTTGTTGTACGAGAGACAAAAAAAGACAGAAAGAAAAATTTTGAGCTGCAGAAAAAATAAAAAAACTTCAATTATTGATTTGCCCATAGATTTAGAAAAATTCTTCTGAATATTGGCCTGTAGTTCAATATGATTTTAATATACATACAATAAATACCGATTTAAATTTCATTGGAATCAATAAATTAGCACATTTCCCCTGCAGTACATACAACACCTTATTTATATATATATAGTATACCTCTATCTCGTGGCTCAGCTAAAAAAATGCACTGACCACATGTATCGTCAAAGATCTCGTTCTTATTTCCGATACAACAAAATGTGTGTTGTGAGATAGGTTAATTTTACTACTGCCATGCCAAGATTAATAATTGATACAGCTGTTCAGGATGCTTTTTCCCGTATTTTTGTTACCATCGTGGTTCGCAGACCATATCCTGCTACCCATCCATTACGTTGATATGGTACCTGAAAAAGCAGAATATCTATCCCTTCTCCCGGATATTTTGGTCTTATCTCTGAAGTTACCTTGCATATTCTTCTAGCACTTAACTGTGCTATGAATAGAATAGTTTCACTATGATTTATGTGTGTTCTACTAGGCATAATCCGTAGAGTTGACTAATCTTTCTATGATAGCTTTTTATTCTAAGCATTAAATATCCGTTGAGCGGTGGCTGTGCGGTATTTTTCTCTTTTTACTAAGGTAAATACTTATTTTTCCTTATTTTACATTATAAAATATATTTTCTAATTTTACTTTCTGTAGGCTACAGTGGGAGCAACATATACCACTTTTAAAATGTCTGGCTACATGTTCTGGCACGGTAGTTCTGGCACTCGAAGCACTGTCAAACACGCAGGTAAATTTGCACGCAACAAAGAGCCATTCAAGGTACACCTTCTTTGACCTGGATTTCCGGCGTCACTTTCGCTACCCTGTTGCTATTTGTGTGGTTCCTCTCGCTTATTTCAAAGTGGGACTTGAAAAAAACTCCAAAAAAATTTCAGCAGGCAAAGTCAGCCCTTTGTTTTGTTCTAAACTGCCGAAGTCACCTTGGCTGGTTATATATTCTTCGGCTCGTCCTAGACGATCAACCTCGACTTGCCTCATGTTGGTGTATTTATATCGAATATATGCGTGAGGCTTTTCGAGATTTTGCATTTTTCCAGATCCACTTTCGTGGCAGTTACCACGAAAAAACGTTTATATACTACTGTAAGCAGTACTGTTAAAACTACGCCATTCCTAACGATGATTTTACGTGACTGTTTATAAAATACTCAAGGAAAAGGAGTGAGAGATTATATAAAGGTATATTCGGTATGGAAATAATTATGCAATAAATTAAAATATGTTTAAAAGTATAATTTGTTTAATATTACCCTAAGGCATAAAAAACCCGCACTTAGTAAGTGGGGATATTGGCCGTCTAATATATGATATAATATTATTATCTATACGCGACCTTATGATCTAGACAACTATCGGCATAACAATCTTACAAGCATTCGCATACATACAATTTTTATAAATGGGGGGACAACGTATTCCAACGCGTCGTCACTGCCGCAAACCACACTCGAACGGCAGGTGAGGTTTCACTGGAGAAGGAGAATTCCGTGTTAACCTTCTGCTCTGTGTTACGGCCCTGACGTCTCAGGAAGCGAATAATTCTCGCCGTAGCGGCAGCCACTGGGCCTAATTGTCCCCGAGAAGGTTACAAGAGAAATATCTAAGTAGTCTAATCGACGGTCTTTCGCAGAGTACCAAGGTTTCTCTCCGCTGAAGTCTTGCAACCGACCATCAAAATTACAAAAAAGAAGAAATACAAGAAATCTACCCAAAGGACACGCGGAATTTACCAGCCAGATTTACTATTCCTTCAAATTTCTTTACGACGGTGCGCCATTTATTTCGGAATGGAGCGACCGGTACATGTGTCCAACAGTATTGTCCTCATTCAAAAATTAAGGAATCATAGATTCTTATAGTACTACAACTATTCTCTTAATTGCTATAGTCCCTCCTGTAATGTTTAGGTTTTTCAGCGAAGAGAGAGAGAGAGAGAGAGAGAGAGAGTGAGTGGAAGCGAGATAGTGTGAGTGTGAGTGAGAGGAAGAGTGCGAGCGTGAGAGGAGGGATTTGTATCCATCTACGCCCTTATTCTCCAGCGAGACGGTGAGATGCGGCGATCAGTATTTGCAATAACAGTGATCATGATTTACCTAACCACATACGTAGAAACTATTTGACTTTTAGATTACCGTAACGTTTCGTCAAAAGTCCACCTTAAATGCTTATCTGAGCACCATGACGAATACAAAGTGACTAGATCTTGAGTCATACTACTGGATTCAGAGATGAAACCAGCCAGTGTTTTAAATTTTTGAAAATAGGAAACGCTCCCCCTTAAATTCACGAAAATTAAATAAAATTTCCAAAATTAATTTCTTTCAAAAACAGAAAAAGAAATTCATAACAATACTCTGTAATATTCGTATAAAAAAAAATTAGCAGATATGAAAATAACGAATGTAATACACAAGGGATAAGCGCACGCGCGCACACACACAGATTTACACGCATGGAAGAACCAAAATTAAACAAATCCATGTCAAAGTCCAGACGAAGATAAAGATGGGTGAAGAGAAAGAGAGAGAGCACGTAAGCGAGAGAGAGAGAGAGAGAGAGAGAGAGAGAGAGAGAGTATATCAGACCTGAACAAAAGAAAATATATGGTGAGAATCCTGCAGTGTTGAGAATAGTTAAACATTTTTCAAATTCATATCTGCATATTTATAGATAAATATTCTTAAATTCAAGACCTCTTGAATTTTTAATTATATATATATATATATATATATATATATATATATATATATATATATATATATATATATCTATTTGATTTTCG
Organism: Sycobia sp. Sy_11; assembly: GCA_018907035.1. Classification (NCBI taxonomy): domain Eukaryota; kingdom Metazoa; phylum Arthropoda; class Insecta; order Hymenoptera; family Epichrysomallidae; genus Sycobia; species Sycobia sp. Sy_11. The sequence goes on from JACCIC010000013.1 coordinate 3,368,077, forward strand.
AGTATTATCGATTTTTTTGGTTTCGACGAGTAACTTATGAAAATATCTAAAAACTAATTTGTAGACTTTATTCCAAGCCAAGGCTTTATACCAACCCTAACAGGAAGAAAATCGGAGACAAACTATTTTACGTACTTATTACGGGTTTATCAATAATAAAATTTTACAAACATTAATAAACTATAAATTATAGTAAATAATGTTTACAAAAATTTATAGACTTAATATAGAAAAGGGATTATATTCTGAAATTTCTGGTATTTCAACTGTACGAGATTAAAAAGGATGCGTTTTTCTTGAATAAATTATTTAAATTTTATTCCTGAATTGTAAAAAATTAAAAATAATGAGCGCTGACTCTTGATGAAACATAATTTTATTAAATAAAACAAAAATCATTTACTTGTGCAAGTTACATTCATATTATTCGAGCACGAATAAAGTCGGGCGGGCAGGCTCATCAGTTATAATCTCAAACGTATATCTACATAATGTGAAACATTTTAGCCTGAATTATTAAAAATAACTATTCTTATAGATAAATCAAATAAGCCTCGTGTCTTATATATAAATATTAAAATTTTATTCTTTAGTAGGGATGAGTAATAAACACACCAAAAATTTGGGTCAAAGAGGGCTTTAGCCAAGAGTGGACAAATCAGCGTGGGAATCATACGTTCTTTTCGTTGACAATAGATAACAGACAATAGTGGCTGTCATGGTGAATCACCATCATCATCGCGAGCTCGCGTAATCTGTTTGTTTTAAATTCGAGTAAATATATTTCCCCTAGTCAATGAATATGTATATTATCTAAAATCGTTTCAACCGAGACCTGATTTTCTAACAAATTTACTTCATACATATAAATACAGAAAAGTATCATTATTTAGCTTGAAAAATTACCAATTAATTTTTTTTAAATCTGTTTATATTATATAATATTTTATGTTAAATTTAACACATCTGAATTATAAGTAAAATAATTCTTACCTAGATCATTTTTTATTCTATGTGTACTAAAAAAAAAATGAATTTCAAAATATTAAAAAAAAGTGATTTTAAATTGCCCTTTTTTTACAAGTCTAAAAAAACTTATATTTAGGTGTTTTGATCCAAATCGCATACTGAAGAAGCATACTTAACAGTAAGGAAAGTTGATTTTGAAAAATTGTAAAAAGAAGTCCATTCGGTTAATAAATAATACGTAATTTGCATAAAAATCCAATGCCTTAACATTCAGATCGAATTTGCAACTTGTTACTCAGAGCAGAGAATTCTATTAAAAGTAGATTAGATCTTCGGAATGTTTAATGATAAAAGGAAAAAAAATTGTTAAAATAGGCAATTGGAAACAATAATCTAATAATTTCCCAATTTCAACAAATTCCTAAACTAGTTTCTCCCATCGCCGATAAATCGATAAGCTATGAAGCCTTATCAAAATTAGCTTATCCCATTAATCGCACTGCTCAGAAGTGTAGCCAAACAGAATGTGATCTTTAAATTAACGAGTCGTGCAGGTACAATGTAAGTACACCGTTTTGCACTTTTATATCGATAAATATTTTTATTCAATCTGCTGAAACTAATGTGCATTACAAGAGTAAAAAAATTATCAAGACCATTAAATTATTAGAAAAATTGTTCTATTACATTGAAATGTATTATAAAAATATATTGAAATCGTTGATATTGTCTTGGTATTGAGCACGTAAAAAATGAGCGTATGCGTGAGGAAGAGAAATATCAATGTCCACAAAAGGAGCAGAATGTAAAATGTCTTGTTAAATAATAAAAAAAACAAATGCGACGTTTGCGCAATCCATCAAAAATGATTATCATACTATTAACTAATTACGTAAAAATACTAAAAACAATTATCCCACTAACTATCTACGCTCGGGCGAGATAAGAATATATGATTATAAACAGAGAGTCAGGCGCTATGCTTCAAATAAAAACTTATCTGCGAAAAAAAATCCAGAAAACTGTAAATAAACTAATCGCACAACGACAGAATCAAACAAGATGTATATGAATATATATATATATATATATATATATATATATATATATATATATATAAACTACTTGAATTTGTTTAATCTTATTTAGATTCGAAATATTTTCACGAATGCATAGTGCAATAAATTCAAGCGAATGCGAAAAATCCGAGAATGAATCGTCCCTCGATTTACGTAGAAAAAATGATTCATCGGATTTTCAACGAGAGATAAGAACGCGACAGGGTAGGACGGTCGTACGCCTACAGTACGTGCAAAACGAACGTTATTGTTAATGCAAAATAGAGACGCGGAACTTGAATAAATCCGGGCGGTAATATTATGTCGAAACTATACATCACCGGCCGAAGAAGAAACGAGAAGTTCCGTCGCGTGCGACGATGTGCTCTCGGCGGACGGCCGACGATGGCCGCCGAGCCCGCCGCGACGAAGGCCCCGAAGCCGCGCCCGACAGAGAGCGCCGCGGCTCCTCTATCCTCGTTTTACGCCGGCCAATGGGGCGCCGCGTCTTACAACCCCCCCACCCCACCCCACCCCCCCCGTTCTGGATGATTGACCCTTTTGCCGCCCTGCCGTCCTCGCACGACACCGCTCCTCGCTCGGCCTGACAAATCCCACCCCCGGCACAGAATGGAGTCGCTCGCGAAAGCTTGCGAGGACGAACGAACTGTTATATCAATCAACTACTGCAGTATCAGGAAAATTTTTCATTAGAATAGCGCGGGTAGCACCGACCGAGCCCCTGTCCTGACGCTCGTCTTAATCTGAAGCTCTCGATCGTGTATATATATATATATATATATATATATATATATATATATATATATATGTATATATATTGATATTGTCAATTCTGAATTCCACGACTGATACGCCGTAGACCCGGAATTCCGGGTCTCGCGCGAAGCCTATATAGAGCGGGTACTTTCTCGTTTTAGCCTAAAAATTTTCGCGCAACTTTTACCTGCAGAGCCCAAAAGCCTTGCACCGAAGGTATTTTTACCAGAGGCGCGCGCGTGTGTGCGTGTGTGCGTGTGTGTGCCCGCGCGCGCGTGCGTGCAACATTCCAGATCGAGGAGAACGATTCGCCGTGCCCCTGCTGCTTTTTTCTTTTTTTTTTTTTGACGGCAATTCTCAACCCATCCGCGCGACCCCGATTGGCTTGTTCGCGATCGCGCGCGCGCGCGCGCGCGTCATCGCGACCGTTAATCGGGCGCCTCTTTGCCCCGGCTCGGGTTGAAAATTAAATCGCGATTAAAATCACTTTCTTCGACTGAGCCGATGTAACAAAAAAAAAAAAGCGAAAAAGAAAAAGAAAACGTTAATCGGGCGCCTCTTTGCCCCGACGCGGGTTGAAAATTAAATCGCGATTAAAATCACTTTCTTCGACGAGTGGCTGACGAAAAAAACCAACTACGCAATCGTATATTACATTTTCATTCGATAAATTGCTTGACGCACCATCGCTAATCTCTTGTATAGTGCAATTATTGCTTTCTTAGAAAAATTATTTTTAACACGACTGCGCTTCTGACAGGTACTGTATTGAATCGTTAAATTCTTTAATTTTCTGAAAAATTCCGCTTTTGTCATTGACTGGGACGCGTGCTTTGGACTATTTTGTACACGTTTTTCAACACATAATCAAGCGTGCATTCGTGCTTCAAACAATAATACGACTTATGAGCGAACATTTAACAGATTCTACATAAACCCCATAATAAATCGCTATTACAATATTCAAACCGTTTCAAACCGTTTCAAACTCGCATAGTACACGACCATGCAAACTTCAGATCGTCATTTATCGGCACATTTATCTTACTTACATCCGTTTAATTAAGCGATTTTTCTCTATTACGCTAAATTATTTCAAACCCGTTTCAAACAACAACCGAGTATCGACTTTTTGACGTCAAGGGACTTTTGTATGTATTCGAGAAATCTCGTCCGTGTATTGAATAAATATCGCATTAAGTTCTCCTTAACGAAATGTGGCACAGAATTAGCATAATTATCTCTTAAAGAGCAATACACTGGCACTGTTTAAACAGAAACAGGAGTTTAAATTTATCCGCGCGACAGACCGCGTATCTTTTATGCGCGTATCGTTAAAAAAGAAGAAGAAAAATTTTTTTTCATTTTTTTCATTGGAATAGAGCCGTAACTTCGTCAGACTTGTGCACTGGCAATGATGGCCAAGTATTTTAGGGAAAGAGTCGAATTGCGACTCTGGCGAAGCCGGTAAAGATAAAAAATTATTTGCAAGCTTTTACCAAGAGACAAGAATTGAGCCACTGGAGTAGGGGAAAAAATCAAAATCGTAAATTGAATAAAATTGAAGACATTCAAGTAATTTTTCACAACCGAATGAAAAAAATCGACGTTGTTTAAGGCGCGCGGTACTGCAAACGATTCACGTATTAACGCGAGGTTCTACAGAAACCATATCGCTGATGTAAAAGAATTTGGGATGAAATGTTAAAATAAATGTACTTCAGTTGACAGATCGATAAGTAAAGCGAGGTGTTGTAGAAAAAAAAACATCAATTTTTGTACACATCTTTTAATATCTATCATGCTAGTCTGACGAGATACGAATCTATTCGTTGAAAAAATACAATATTGAATATTTTGTATTTATAACGTTGAAGATAATGTAGGACATACGTATTATACGTATATCTATAAAAAGAATTAACAAGAAAAATAAAACTTATGATTTTCGAAAACTTGTTCTGACTTTTCTCTAAATTCCTCATTTTTGCAATACCACAAGTGGTTGAAAAATCGAATTAACAGATTTCATTTTTATATCGAATTAACAGATTTCATATCAGGTGACTACAGCTTTTCTTTAAAGATCGATGTATTAAAGACAAACGCAAATCTCAAATGTCCCGCCTCCTTGACCCTCCCCTCGCATTCTATCTGTATCAATTATCAACGATACAATTCAAGCGCGCAGCAGCATTTAATTCCCAACCAGCTTGTCGGACTGGTTATTTATTGAATACAGCATCCGCTGCGCGCACGCGTAAGAACCAGCGGTATTAAATTAATATAATTATCCTACAGACACACACACACACACACACACACACACACACACACACACATATTTCAGGAGCCGAAATATATGCGCTATATGAATTTGGACGATGGCAGCGAAACTGAAAAAACCTCTCGTAGGGAACCCCGGCGCGGCATATGTGGCGCACAATATACTATGGGCGACTTTTCCGTCATCGGCATTTTCCGTCAACGACGACAGTGCGCGTTATGAGATTTATCGAGAAGGAAAAGCTCATTAGTAGAACAGACGAAGCCGACTCCGACGATGATCGAACGGGTAATTTCAGTGCGCGCGCCTATGACGATTAAAAAAGTATTTTTGTTATTTTCAATGGAAATTCTGTAGTTTGACGCAGAATCCTCCTCGTTTTTTTTTCGCAATGAAGGAAGAATTCTATTCGATTTTAATTATACACGTTTCCAATTGTTGTAGACAATGATCTCGTGTATCATTAATATCGGCCGTACGTGCGAATCGTGCATATATATATATATATATATATATATATATATATATATATATATATATATATATGTATGTATATATGTTCTCAAGCGAATTGGACACGTGCGTGTATGTATGGCCAAATTGCTTCGGATTGATTTCGTTTTCATCAATAAAGGATGATCTACTTAAACGATTAATTAAAACTGAAAAGTTGCAAGGAGACTAATAAACTACCGACAAACTCCGCGTAGTTTTTTACTTTCCGGCGAATTGAAGGATAAATCCATTGAATAATACACACGGGATTGAAGAGCGGGTACGAAGCGGCGATATACAAATCCGGATAGAAGATAAAGAGCTCGTATAATTGCGAGTTTACGAAGTTGTTGGCAGTTGCGGAAAGTCGAGCGACAATTCACAATATAGATTAGGATCGCACGTTTGGCGCGAACTCAGAGGAATTGGAATTTACCACGATCTTCGAAGATATAGCTGGCATAATGATGAAATTCGGAGGAGTTCGTTTTTTATTCCACAATTTTCCATGTAGCGCGATAGTCGACGTAGCACGAACGGCTTTGAAGAAAAAAAAATTTCTTCTGTACCGGTAGTCCAAGAAGATGCGTCGGAAAATTAACGATGGCTAAAATACGGGAATGAAGAGTCATAAATCTCTCGGCGCGGGTGGCTTTTTCTTTGGGAGGGTCCAGTCTCTTTGCGAGGGTAATTAAACCCAAAGTCGTTACATCTTTTATCTACTTTCTTCAATTTAAGGATATTAATAAGAACTTTATATTGTAAAAATAGTCAAAAATCGTTATCGTTTTTACACGGGTTTAAAAATGCCATACTAAAATTACGCAGTTCTAAAAAACGGTAAAAATTTCCTTAACTGCTTGGAGGAAATACGCACCAGTTCGCTTATTAAATAATTATGAAAATTCATTTTATCAAGCTTTCTTCAATCGATTATTACGTGAACTGTGATATATGATAAAAAATCTATAGAAAACCATTCATCGAGTGGAAGTTAATGGGACAGAAAACTCAAAGAATTTTAACCTGACAATAAACCTAAAAACCTAACGCCAGCCCAATCTACTTTATTTACCCATAAGCAAAAATTAGGAAAAAAAAGTCAAAAAATCAAAAATCATTCTCCTATGACAAGTGCGTGGAAAGGAGTACTGGGTGCGCCTGGCAAAAAAAAAATAAGACCAGCTAGGGAGAATGCACGGATAACCAGAGATCGTCGATACCAATCATTGATCCAACAACAACGGTTAAATGATTTAACATTAATTCTTATGCGTACAAAGATAACGGAGATATTTCAGATGCTAATTATGAATTTATAATGAAATTTAATTTAAC